>JAACNH010001317.1:40000-83914 GCA_019447015.1 Hymenochirus boettgeri
TTGTGAAAAACATTTATATTTACAATTTTTAGCAGCTTTACTTATTATTTTTCTCCCACACCTCTATAGCAAGAAATTCTCACTGAGGTGTACCTTAAAGGAGAACTAAATTCCCAAGACAACATTGTCCCAATAGACAGAGCACATTCACAAACGAACAACAAGCTGTGTCTCATGTCTCCCTTTGCTGTGGATGCTGGGAGATTTATAAAAATAACCTGTGTGTACCAAGGGTCAGCTCCCATAATTCACCTTATCTGGGAACACCCAGCTAAGTGTGCGCCGGACACTTCACAGGAAACTGCAGTCTTGGTTCCTGGAAGCTGATACCCCATATTAAACAAGCACCGGGTTCCTCCTTACTGCCGCATGTGTGTAAACTACAGCATCTAACAAAGCCCTTCCACATTGGTCGGAATCCAGGTAAAAGCCAATAGTGTTCCGTTTACCTGGGAGAGAAGGCATTGCCTATAGAAATGGTGGGCGGTCCCTGCTGTTGCTGTAGACGGAACTACCGGGAAAGGCTCCAGTATGTTAACATTACAATCTTCAAAGGTATGTCCTTTATCCTTAATACCTTTGAAGATTGTAATGTTAACATACTGGCGAAGGAACGTGACGAATACAACAGATATACCATGACCTGGATGAATGAGAACCTTCACAAGCATAATAATTACACTACAAAAATAACAGCATTATTACTTAAAATATGTCATTCTTAGATAGGACTACCCTAATATGGGGGGCCTTGTACGTGGCGGGTAGCTTACACATATATATTAATCAATATATGTAACTAACACTCCAGCAAATAAAACTAAATAATATTAACACATAAAAAACCCACTGTGCACCAACGGGCACACTTTTGCTAGTATCTACTAAATGCAAATAATTAGAGAAGAATCTTTCAACGTGTAAGTGTTCTGGGGAGAAAAACTTTCACATTAGGATCTGAAAAAACAAAGTTTAGTTCTCCTTTAAGGAATTTCATGTTCTGTGAAAATGTTGGGCACGCTATTGAGCCAATTATGTGTGAATAAACACCTTTGATTGTATAGTAAGTGTGCGTCCATTCCAGTTTATGATAGATTTATTCCCGGCAGTTTCTGCCATTCTGGATCAGTTCCAGGTTTTTTGTGGTTCCGGTCATGTACTGGTTTTTATTGTCCTGCAGCTTGGGATCTAGCACATAGACACGGGGCACAGGATTGAGGGAAGAGTGAATTGGTGCACAGGAGACACAGAGTGCAGGATGAGTGACTGAATTAACAACAGGTAAAAGATGCTTAAGTGATGTACTGTAGAGGGGACATGAGGCTACAGGGAGGGTGCATGGGTAACTGGATGCAGTTCACAAGGGACATGTAGCAGAAGGTGGGAGGGTGAATTTGTAACTGGGTGCACTGTTGGGATATGAGGTACTGTAATGCTCTGTAATGTGGGTAATCGGGTACAAAGAAGCAGGATGGGTAAATAGGTGCATTAGTATTACTACAAGAAGATGTGATAATACATGGAAGATGGGTATATTTGTATTGTTACAGAGGGATAAGGAGGTACTGGTAGATCAGGTGGGTAACTAGGTGTAGCAGTATTATTGCAGTACATACAGGTGGGGGAGGGTGTCTAGGTCCAGTAGTATTATTACAGTATAGACAGGTGGGGGAGGGTGTCTAGGTCCAGTAGTATTATTACAGTACAGACAGGTGGGGGATGGGTGTCTAGGTCCAGTAGTATTATTGCAGTACATACAGGTGGGGGAGGGTGTCTAGGTCCAGTAGTATTATTACAGTACAGACAGGTAGGGGAGGGTGTCTAGGTCCAGTAGTATTATTACAGTATAGACAGGTGGGGATCTGTTTTGTACAGTAATAATACTACGGACTAGATACACCCATCCGCTCCCACCGGTTTACGATAATACTACTACTGGTACCTATACAAACCCCACCCCCACCTGTCTATACTATAATAATACTACTGGACCTAGAAACCCATCCCCCACCTGTCTGACGGTAATAATACTAACTGGACCTAGACACCCATCCCCACCTGTCTGTACTGTAAAATACTACTGGACCTAGACACCCATCCCCACCTGTCTGTCACTGTAATAATACTACGGGACCTAGACACCCAGCCCCCACCTGTCGTACTGTAATAATACTACTGGACCTCAGACACCCATCCCCCCCCCACCTTTCTGTACTGAAATAATACTACTGTACCTGGACTTCCATCCCCCACTGTCTGTCCTAAATATACTACTGGACCTAGACACCCTCCCCCACCTGTCTGTACAGTAATATACTACTGGACCTACAACCCATCCCCCACCTGTCTGTACTGTAAAACTACTGGACCTAGACACCCATTCCCCCACCTGTCTGTACTGTACTATACACTGGACCCTAGACACCCATCCCCCACCTGTTGTACAGTAATATACTACTGGACCTAGACACCCATCCCCCACCTGTTTGTACAGTAATAATACTACTGGACCTAGCACCCATCCCCCACCTGTTTACAGTAAAATACTACTGGACCTAGACCCCCTCCCCCACCTTTATGTACATGTACTAATACTACTGGACTAGACACCATTCCCCCTCCTTTACCTCCCCCCCTCCGTCATTGTTAACTGTAATAATACTACTGGACCTATACACCCATCCCCACCTGTCTGTACTGTAATAATACTACTGGACCTAGACACCCATCCCCCACCTGTCTGTACTGCTAATAATACTACGGACCTGAACACCCCCCCACCTGTCTGTACTGAATAATACTACTGGACCTGGACATCCATCCCCACCTGTCTGTACTATAATATACTACTGGGACCTAGACACCCCATCCCCACCTGTCGTGTAAAGTAATATACTACTGGACCTAGACACCCATTCCCCACCTGTCTGTACTGTGTAATAATACTACTGGACCTAACATCCATCCCCCCCAACCGTCTCGTACGGTAAAATACTACTGGACCTAGACACTACCTCCCCACCTGTCTGTACTGTAATAACTACTGGACCTAACACCCATCCCCCACCTGTCTCACTTATAATACTACTGACCTAGACACCCATCCCCAACCTGTCTGTACTGTAATAATACTACTGGACCTAGACACCCATCCCCACCTGTCTGTACTGTAATAAACTATGGACCTAAACCCATCCCCTACCTGTCTTTACATTAATAATACTACTGGACCTAGAACACCTCATCCCCTACCTAGAGCACCCATCCCTCCTACCTTCTGTCTGAATAATACTACTTGACTGGACCCCATCCCCTACCTGTCTGTAAGTAAAATACTACTGGACCTAGCACCCCCCCTACCTGTCTGTACTTAATAATACTTACTGGACTAGACACCCATCCCCTACCTGTCTGTAACTGTAATAATACTACTGGACCTGACACACCCATCCCCCACCTGTCTGTACTGTAATAAACTACTGGCCTAGACACCCATCCCCTACCTGTCCCTATACTGGTACATAATACTACTGGACCTGGAGACACCCATCCCCCACCTGTCTGTACTATTAATATATACTACTGGACCTAGACACCCTCCCCAACCTGTCTGTACGTAATAATAACTATCTGGACCTAGACCACCCACCCCCCCTTGTCTGTACTATAATATACTACTGAACCTAGCACCCTCCCCCACCTGTCTGTACTGTTATAATACTATGGACCTAGCGACACCCATCCCCCACCTGTCTGTACTGTAAATAATACTAACTGGACCTAGGACACCCATCCCCCACTGGTTCCCCCCTTGAACAGTAATAATACTACTGGACCTAGACACCACCCACCCCCTCCTGTCTGTACTGTAAAATACTACTGGACCTAGCATCCATCCCCCCCTGTCTGTACTATATAATACTACTGACCTAACACCCATCCCCCACCTGTCTGTACTGTAATAATACTACTGGACCTAACATCCCTCCCCACCTGTCTGTACTGTAATAATACTACTGGAACCTGGACATCCATCCCCACCTGTCTGTACTGTAATAATACTACTGACCTAGACACCCTCCCCTACCTGTCTATACTGTAAATACTACTGGACCTAGAAACAACCCACCCCTACCCTGTCTTACTGTAATAATACCTGGACCTAGGACACCCATCCCCCACCTGTCTGTACTATAATAATACTGATGACCTAGACACACATCCCCAACCTGTCTTTACTGTATAATACTTACGGGACCTAGACACCCATCCCCACCTGTCTGTACAGTAATAATACTACTGGACCTGACACCCAATCCCCTACCTGTCTGTACTGTAATAATACTACTGACCTAGACAACCCATATCCCCTACCTGTCTGTACGTAATAATACTACTGGACCTGACACCCATCCCCACCTGTCTGTACGTGATAATACTACTGGACCTGGACATCCATCCCCCACCTGTCTGTACTGAATAATACTACTGGACTAGACACCCATCCCCACACCTGTCTGTACTGTAATAATACTAACTGGACCTAGACACCCATCCCCACCCTGTCTTACTGTAATAATACTACTGGACCTAGACAACCCACCCCCCACCTGTCTGTACTGTAATAATATACTGGACCTAGACACCCATCCCCCACCTGTCTGTACGTAATAATACACTGGACCTAGACACCCATCCCCCACCTGTCTGTACTGTAATAATACTACTGGACCAGACACCCTCCCCCCCTGTTCTGTATCTGTAATAATACTATCTGGACCTAGACTCCATCCCCCACCTGTCTGTACTGTAATATACTACTGGGACCAGACACCTCACCCCCACCTGTCTGTACATGTAATAATACTACTGGACGCAGACACCCATCCCCCACCTCTCCGCTGACTGTAATGATATACTACTGGACCTAGACACCCCCCTCCCCCACCTGTCTGTACTGTAATACTATTCTACTGGACCTAGACACCCATCCTACCTGTATTACTGTAAATACTACTGGACCTAGACACACCCTCCCACCACCTGTCTATACTGTATATACTACTGGACCTAGACACCCTCCCCCACCTGTCATACTGTAAATACTACTGACCTAGACACCCCCCCCCACCTGTCTTACTATAATATACTACTGGAACCTAGACACCCATCCCCCACCTGTCTGTACTGTATAATACTACTGGACCTAGACACCCATCCCCACCTGTCTTGTACTGCAATAATACTACTGGACCAGACAACCAATCCCCCACCTGTCTATACTGTAATAAAATCTCTGGACCTAGACAACCATCCCCCACCTGTCTATTACTGTAATAATACTACTGGACCTAGACCAACCATCCTCCCCACCTGTCTATACTGTAAGCATACTACTCTCTGGACTAGACACCCCTCCCCTACCTGTCTTACTGTAATAATACTACTGGACCTAGACACACCCTCCCCCACATGTATGTACTGCCATAATACACGGACCTAGACACCCATCCCCACCTGCTGTACTGTAATAATACTACTGGACCTTAGACACCCTCCCCACCTGTCTTACTGTAATAATACTACTGGACCTAGACACCTCCCCCACCTGTATGTACTGCAATATACTCTACACTCTAGTTAACCCCTATCTACCAGTTAACCGCCCTTCCATCCTTATCCCTCAGTAACAATACAAATAACCCATCTTCCATGTATTATCCATCTTCTTGTAGTAATACTAATGCACCTATTTTACCCATCCTGCTTCTTTGTACCCTTACCCACATTACAGAGCATTACAGTACCTCATATCCCACAGTGCACCCAGTTACAAATTCACCCTCACCCACTTCTGCTACATGTCCCTGTGTGAACTGCAAGTCCATACACCCATGCACCCTCCCTGTAGGCCTCATGTCCCCTCTACAGTATCATCACTTAAGCTATCTTTTATACCTGTTGTTAATTCAGTCACTCATCCTGCACTCTGTGTCTCCTGTGCACCCAATTCACTCTTCCCTCAATCCTGTGCCCGTGTCTATGTGCTAGATCCCAAGCTGCAGGACAATTAAAAACAGTACATGACCGGAACCACAAAAAACCTGGAAAACTGATCCAGAATGGCAGAAAACTGCCTGGTGAATTAAATCTATCATAAACTGGAATGGACGCACACTCACTATTACAATCAAAGGTGTTTTGACACACCACATACATTGGCTCATAGCGTCCAACATTTGGCAGCGACAGGGCACAGAAAATTCCTAGTGCCCATAACCTCATACGACGGAGGAATAGACCTATAGTGTGTGGTGTTGCTGCAAGCGTGGCAATTTGTCTCTAGGTGCAGTTGTAGTGGGGATCTCACGCGCACCGCAAACACGTTGTTGACAACGGTGAAAGATAGTCGGCTCTAATGATTTGCAGTTCGTAGATTTAACAGTGACAAAAGTGGTGTGCGGGCCGGTGAAAGTGCCTGTGGGTTTTAAATGGTAATAGTATTTGTAGTTGCTTAGTGGCGGGAGTTGTTAGTTACAGATCTTGATCTGTTAACCTATATATGTCTCTTAAGCTACACCCGCCCTTTGTTGGGCATAGGCCCCGCTCGCTATAGCGCTTCACTCGCACGTGTCTGACATATCAGTCGGCCGTACCTCTGATTAACGAGGGTGAGGCGTTCTCGATCTCTCTCGCTTCACAGAGAAATGCTTTGAGCTAGCGTTCTCTTCATATTCTAAGTACTGGACTATGAGGTGGAGCGAGTCTGCCGGGTTCGCCCAACAGTTGGGATAAGGGGTGTGAAATCGTGACAGTATGGTAATTTAGTATGCTTGTGAAGGTTCCCTTTCATATCATCGGTGTTCCCAGTCTGTAATATCTGTTGTATTCAATTAGATCAACTGGACTTGAAATGTAGTTCTTGAAGACGTTTCGTAGTCATCCAAAAAAACCGAACTGGCTTCTCCATTCAGAATGAACTTTTTTTTTTTTTTTGGTTTTTAACCAACAAGAAAAATAAAAAGAAAAATCTGTGGCAATATTACCCTGAAACTCCCAATTAGCATATATCACAGTAGTACCTGGGCGGTCGCGCCCCACGATCACCCCGCCTCCATTGGGGGTCACTGTCTTGCAGTGTGTTGCGTGGAGGTGATACAGGGATGGGGTCTGTCCTTTAGTTGAGACTCGAGGACGAGGTGGTGTGTGCATGGAACCAGGTGGAGCAAGCCAGACGCTATACCCGTCTCGTGTTCATGACATCTCAGCAAGCATTTGTACCCTGTACGCAGTCACGAGATCATGGCACTAAGGTCCCGAGAACCCGCCGCTCCCCACCGTTTCTCTCTATTTAGTCTGCTGCTGCGGGGTCTGTATTTTCAAAGTTAGTAAGGCCTCCTTAACACCTATGCTCGTTGAACAGGCTGCACCGCTCTCCGTCGTAAATTCCTCCATGCATGGTCGGACATACGGCGATGACATCTATACCACACGTGTGTGTTCAGGTAGGTTGTGGTCGTCGTGGACCGGGTTTGAGAGGTAATCGGCTCGAGATGGTCGTCTGATACCTGTACTTGCGGACGACCATTTCCCGGTACTGCTATACACTCATCCTATACCCGCACAGAGGAGGATGGCCGGGCCCACCAGGCGATAGGCAAGGCCGTCTTTCTCTCCCAGTAACGGAACACGAATTTGGGGGGCCTGGATTTCCGACCAATGGGGAAAGCTTGGGTGAGATGCTGTAGAAAAATTCCCTTATTATAAACTTTCAGGATCTTCCCCACCACTGAATTGAAACTACAGGCCTGTAATTAAACGCCCGCTGTGAACGACGACCCTTTGGAATATTGGTATGGATTTAGGAGGAATAGATCTTGTCAAACTAACTTGCTTGGCTTTTATGAGGAAGTAGAAATTTAGACTCTGGTATAGCAGTAGATGTAGTTTACTTGGATTTTGCAAAGGCTTTTGATACAGTCCCCCATAGGCGACTAATGTATAAGCTAAGGTCTGTTGGTCTGGGGAGTCACATTTGTACATGGATAGAAAATTGGTTAAGGAATAGGATGCAGAGAGTAGTTGTTAATGGGGCTTCATCATTATGGACTAAAGTGCTAAGTGGGGTGCCACAGGGTTCTGTGTTGGGGCCGCTTCTATTTAATCTACTTATTAATGATTTGGAAGTGGGTATTGTCAGCAAGGTTTCTGTGTTTGCTGACGACAAAAAACTTTGTTGACCATTAAAAACTTCAGAGGATGTGCAATCGTTGCAAGGGGATCTAGATAGATTGTCACATTGGGCTGCTAAGTGGCAGATGAGATTCAATTTTGATAAATGGAAGGTGATGCATTCTGGACTTAAAAATCCTTGTGCTGCTTATACTATAAATGGCTCTGTGTTAAGTGAATCCCTGTTGGAAAGGGATCTTGGAGTTTTGGTGGATAACAAAAAGGTAGCAAGCAGTGCCAGCCATCTTGGCCGATGAACAGGATTGCTTCAAAAGAGGTGTCAAGGAAGCCTTTAATGTCAGATTAAAAAAAACAAACCTTAATAGTGGTGTCAATGTCTGTGGTGGGGTTTTTGACACCAATTGTCTGCTGTGTTCAATGCTGTTGTGAAAATTTACCCTGGGCAGATTCAATAGCACCCCTTAGCCACAATGCAATCACACTTCCATTCTGGAGGTCTATGAACCCTTGCTGTTATATGCTGATTGAGACACTTTCTGGTGTATTCATTGCCTTGACTAATTCTTTTACTAATTCAACCAAGTCAGTTGGATGATTAGCAAAACGTCTTCAAGAACAAAACTTCAAGTCCAATTGATCTAACTTAATCCCACAGATATACCATGACCTGGATGGATGAATATTACGATGAATATTACAGATATACCATGACCTGGATGGATGAATATTACAAATATACCATGACCTGGATGAATGAATATTACAGATATACCGTGACCTGGATGAATGAATATTACAGATATACCGTGACCTGGATGAATGAATATTACAGATATATACCGTGACCTGGATGAATGAATATTACAGATATACCGTGACCTGGATGAATGGATATTACAGATATACTGTGACCTGGATAAATGAATATTACAGATATACCGTGACCTAGATGGATGAATATTACAGATATACCGTGACCAGGATGGATGAATATTACAGATATACCCTGTGACCTCGATGATGAATATTAACAGATATACCGGACCTGGAATGATGAATATACAGATATATACCCGGCGTTACCCTCGATGAACTGAATATACCCGATTAGATCATCCAGGACCTGGATGAATGGATATTACAGATTACCATGACCCATGCATGTGGAATGAATGTTACAGATATACCCGTGACCTGGATGAATGAATATTCCAGATATACCCGTGACCTGGGATTAAATGATATTACGATATACCGTGACTGTATGAATGAAGTATTATGGATTCGAACCCTGAGTGACCCCCTGGATTAATGAAATATTTACAGATATACCTGGACCTGGATGGATTAAATCTTTACAGATATACCTGTGACTCTGGATGTGCACTTAATCTTACAAAACACCTGTCTGTGACCTGATGAAGGGAATATCTACAGAATACCGTGACCTGGATGAATGTAACTATTCAGATATACCGTGACCGGGATGCTGAATATTACACGAATATAACTCGTGGACCTGGATGAATGAATGTACAGATCTACCGTGAACCCTGGATCGCATGAATATCTACAGACTAATACCATGACCTGGATGGATGAATTTATAATAATACCAGACCTGGATGAATGAATATTACAGATATACCGTGACCTGGATGAATGAAATATTACGATATCCCGTCACCTGGATGAATGAATATTACAGATATACCAAACAACGGTGGACCGTGGATTGACTGAATACTATACAGATATATCCGTGAACCTGGATGAATGAATAATTACAGATCTAAAACCGTGACCTGGATGAATGAAATATTACAGATACTACCAGTGACCTTGATGAAGAAATATCTACCGATATACAGGTTGACCTGGATGAAATGAATATTACAGATAAGCATGCGTAGGCCCAGAATTGGATGAATGTAAATAATTTACAAGATATCCCAGTTGACCTGGAGGAATAGATATATACAAGCATATACTCGTGGACCCGAGAATGACTAATTACAGATATCGCCGTACCCTGGCTGATAGAATATTCAGACTCTCACCCCATGACCTGGATGGATTGAATATTACAGATATCAACCCTGACCCGGATGGATGATATTACAGATAACCGCATGATACCCCAATGGGATAATATTGCAATAAAAGCATATAAACAACAAATGCCCAGATGGTCATAATAATTGCATATATACCAGACCCAGGGGATAATATTAAGATTACCATGACCCATATGGATCGAATTTTACAGACCATTACCACTGACGCTGGATGGTGAATATACAGAATCAACCATGACCTGGATGAATGAATATAGCAGATCTACCCAATGAAACCTGGGATGGACTGAATATTATAATCTACCTATGCACCAGAGAAAACCAGATATACCATGACCTGGATGAATGAATATTACAGATATACCATGACCTGGATGGATGAATATTATAGATATACCATGACCTGGATACGGTAATAGTAGAATGCACTCTTTTAAGTTCTATCTCAATTTATTCGTGACATGTGATGGGTCCTCCCATTTCCTCAGGTGCACCTGGGAAGGGGTCAAGAGGTCGGTGGTTGCCACTGCGGGGGGGGAAAGGCGGGGGGGCATAGGCCCTGACCCTCGCCACTGGGGGCGTGGATGGATTGCCGCCTTCGTCGTGGGGGGCGAGGGCAGTTTAGGCATAAACCCCACCCACACCCTGTGGCAGTGGATGCAGCCACTCATGGTGCGATCCTTTCCCAGCAGCCCCTAACAGAACCCTGCTCTGTACATCAGGTTTCAGCTCCCTTCATGGCGATACAGTACTTATCGCAGTGCAGCTCTTCCTTCTTACTTCCAGTGGTGGTACAGCGCAGTAGTAAATTACAGCATTCACTGCCAGCTTGCTTTAGTATTTATAATTCACAAATACAATTTTTTTGTATTAGCAAGAACGCTTTCCTGGAAGTGAACTTTCCATTCA
The DNA here is from genome assembly GCA_019447015.1 of Hymenochirus boettgeri. Taxonomy (NCBI): domain Eukaryota; kingdom Metazoa; phylum Chordata; class Amphibia; order Anura; family Pipidae; genus Hymenochirus; species Hymenochirus boettgeri. The sequence goes on from JAACNH010001317.1 coordinate 51,181, forward strand.
GATTTCTACTTAAAAAAACAGGCATTTATACATCTATACGAATGTAAAAAAAAGTGAAACACACACTTTACACTAAAGCCTTAACAAAAGTGAGATTTTGCAGTCTCTAAGCTTTAAGATCAGTAGTCCACCAATTTAAGGAAACTGAGCCTCACTTTCAGATGTAAGGGAGGCTTTTTCCATTGGTTCCCATGGAATAGCGCTAAAATGAAAGGCTTTTGATGTGTCATTACCAGATTTCCAACCTGAGAAAAACACAGTGGAAGTAGAGCAGAGGATTAGCGTTTTAGAAATCTTAGTACTGTTTACAGGGTCCCCTGAAGCCACATATGTAGGTAAACCTATATATATGGGATATTAATCTACTTCCGTGATATCTATACTAATACAAGGCAAAGCCCTCACTCACTCACTCACTCACTCACTCACTCATCACTAATTCTCCAACTTGCCGTGGAGGCAGACGGCTTAAATTTGGCAGGCTCATTCATTGCACCTTACTTACAAAAGTTAAGCAGGTTTTGTTTCGACATTCCACCTGTAATGGTGAGTATCTGACATTGCACCTGTAACGGTGAGTATCTGACATTGCACCTGTAACGGTGAGTATCTGACATTGCACCTGTAACGGTGAGTATCTGACATTGCACCTGTAACGATGAGTATCTGACATTGCACCTGTAACGGTGAGTATCTGACATTGCACCTGTAACGGTGAGTATCTGACATTGCACAAACCTATATATCGGTAACATGTGTGGTGGTACGGTACACTATTATATGTAACATAATGTGGGGAACCCGATAGATTGTGACATGATGGGGGAACCAACGATATATGTTAACATGATGTGGGGACACATATATATTGTAACATGATGTGGCACTATATATGTTAACATGTGGGGGGAAACATATATATAGTGTTAACAGATGTGGGGAAACATATTATATAGTAACCTGATGTGGGGGAACACTTATATCGTTAACATGAGCGGGGGACACTATCATCGTTAACATGAGTGGAGGGAACACTTATATCGTTAACATGATGTGGGGAACACTTTATATATCGGCGGTAACCAGGAGTGGGGAACACTATTATATCGTTAACATTGATGTGGGGAAACACTTATATATCGTTAAACATGATGTGCGGAAAACTATATATCGGTAACATGATGTGGGGAAACACTATAATCATAACATGATGTGGGGACACTATATAATCGTTAACATGATGGGGGAACAATATAAATCGTTTTAACATTGGATGTGGGGAGCACTATATATCATTAACATGATGTGGGGACAAAACCAAACTTATATATTGTAACACATGATGTGGGGAACGGGAACACTAATAATGGGAACATGATGTGGGGAACACTATATATAGTTAACATGATGTGGGCGAACACTATATAAATCTTAACATGAGGGGCACTATATATCGTTAAAATGATTAGTGGTAACACTATATATGTTAACATGATGGGGGGAAACACTATATATCGTAAAAAACATGATGTGGGGAACACTATATATGTTAACATGATGTGGGTTAACACTATATATCGTTAACATGATGTGGGGGAAAACTTTTATATCGTTAACATGATGTGGGAACACATATATCGTTAACATGATGTGGGGAACACATATATCGTAACATGATGGGGGAACACTATATCTTGTTAACATGATGTGGGGAACACTAAAAAATCTCGTTAACATGATGTGGGGGCGACACTATATATTGTTAACATGATGGGGGGGAACACTATATATGTTAACATGATTGTGGCACTATATAGTGTACATGATGTGAGGGAACACTATATTTGTTACATGATGTGGGAAAACACTATATATTCATGAAATGATGTGGGGAACACTAATATTGTATAACTGATGTGGGGAAAACACTCGATATCAGTAACATGGATGGGGGGAACATATATATTGTTAACATGTGTGGGGAACACTATATATCATTAAATGATGTGAGGAACATCTATAATTTTTGTTGCGGTAACATGATGGGGGCGTACACTATATATTGTAAAATAATGTGGGGAACCCTATATATCTGTTAACATGGTTTTTTTTTTTTGGGGGGGGGGGGGGGGGGGAAACCACTATATATTGTTAATGATGTGGGGACACTATATATTGTAACATGATGTGGCACTATATATGTTAACATGAATGTGGGGAACACTATATATTGGTAAACATGAGTGGGGAAACACTAGATATCGTACAGATTGGGGAAAACACATATATCGTTAACATGATGTGGGGAACACTATATATCGTTAACCATGTGTGGGGAACACTATATATCGTTACATGATGTGGGGAAACTATATATCGGTAAATGAGGGGGAACACTTATATCGTTAAATGATGTGGAACACTATATATGTACATGATGTGGGGGAAACACTATATATCGGTAACAGAGTGGGGAACCTATAATTCAGGTAAACATGCTGGGGGGAACACATTTATATAGTTAACATGATGTGGGGAAAATATATAATCGTTAACATGATGTGGGGGAGCACCTATATATTAACATGATGTGGGGAACACTATATATTGTAACATGATGTGGGGAACACTATATATTGTAACATGATGTGGGGAACACTATATATTGTTAACATGATGTGGGGAACACTATATATCGTTAACATGATGTTGGCACTGATAATATCGTGAAAATGATGTGGGGAAAACTATATATCGTTAACAGACTGTGGGGAAACAACTATATATGTGAACTATTGGGGACAACTTATAGATCTAACATGATGTGGGGAACACTATATATCGTGAACATGAGGTGAGGGGAACACTACATTATCGTTAACATGATGGGGGGGAACACTTACTATCGTACAGATGTGGGGAAATACGATCGTTAATAATGTGGGGAACACTATCTAGTTAACATAAGTGGGGAACCACCTAATATATCGTTAACGTGATTGGGGAACACTATATATCGTAAACGTGAGTGGGGAACCACTATATATCGTTAAACGTGATGTGGGGAACACATATATATCGTTAACGTGAGGTGGGGAACAACTACTATCGTTAACGTGATGTTGGGACTGGAACACTACATATCGTTAAGTGTTGGGGGAAACACGACATCTCGTAACGTGATGGTGGGGAGGAACACTTACAATCGGTAACGTGATGTGGGGAACACTATAATATCTTGGAACGTGCTTGTGGGGAACACTCATATCGTTAACGTGATGTGGGACACTGTATCGTTAAACGTGATGTGGGGAACAATATATCGTTAACGTGATGTGGGGAACACTATATAGTGTTAACGTTGAGTGGGGGAAAAACTTATATATTGTAAAATGATGTGGGGAAACACTATTATTGTTAACATGATTTGGGGAACACTATATAACATAAACGTGATGTGGGGAACCTATATATCATTAAACGTGATGTGGGGAACACTCATATAGTTAACATGATGTAAGGAACACTATATATCGTTAACAGGATGTGGGGGAAAACTATTATTGTAAACATATGTGGGAAATTATATATCATAAAACATAAACATGATGTGGGGAACACTGATATGATTGTTAAACTTGATGTGGGGACACTATATAAACGTAAAACGTGATGGGGGGAACACTTAGATATCATTAAACATGATGTTGGGGAACACTAATATCGGTTTAACATGATGTGGGGGAGAATACTATAGATCGTTAACATCGATGTGGGGACACTATATAATATGTAACATGATGTGGGGAACACTATATATCGTAAACGTAAATGTGGGGAACACTATATATCGTTAACGTGAGTGGGAACACTATATATCGTAACATGATGTGGGAAAAACACTATATATCGTTAACATGATGTGGGGAACACTAAGAATTGTTAACATGATGTGGGGAAAAGGGAACACTATATATTGGTAACATGATGTGGGCACTTGGCACATATATTGTAAACATGATGTGGGGAACAATATATTTGTTAACATGATGTGGGGAACACTTATATATCATTAAAATGAGTGGGGACCACTATCTATTGTTAACATGGATGTGGGGAACACTATATATCCTACATGATGTGGGGAACACTATATATGCTGAACATGATGTGGGAAAACACTATATATCATAACTGATGTGAGGAACACTATATATCGGTTTAACATGATGTGGTGGGTACACTATATATTGGAACATGATGGGGGAACACGATATATTGTTAAACATGATGGTGGGGAAACACTATATTGTTAACATATGTGAGGAAAAAACTACCCTCGCTATATTGTTCACATGATGTTGTCACTATAATCGTTACATGATGTGGGGAACACTATATATTGTTAACATGATGTGGGGGGACACCACTATCTATCGTAACATGATGTGGGAACACTATATATCTTAACATGATGTGGGGAAACACTATATATCGTTAACATGATGTGGGAACTATATATTGTTAACATGATGTGGGGACACTTATATACGGATTAGGTAACATGATGTGGGGAACACTATATATCGTTAACATGATGTGGGGAAACTATATATCGGTAACATGATGTGGGAAACATATATTCGGAACATGATGTGGGGACAACACTATTATATCATTAACATGATGTGGGGAACACTATATATGTTAACAGAGGTGGGGAACCCACTATAATCGTTAATGATGTGGGGAGCACTAGAGCACTATAATTCATTAAATGATGTGGGAAAACTATATATTGTGTACATGATGTGGGGAACACTATATATTGTAAACATGATGTGGGGAACACGAGATATCGTTTGAACATGATGGGGGAACACTATATTCGTAAACATGATGTGGCACTATATATCGTTAACAGGATGGGGTAACACGATATATGTTAACATGATGGGGGAACATATATTATATCGTTAACATTGATGTGGGGAACACTAGAGATCGTTAACATGATGTGGGGAACACTATATATCGTTAACATGATGTTGGGGAACACTATATATCGTTAACATGATGTGGGGAACACTATATATCGTTAACATGATGTGGGGAACACTATATATCGTTAACATGATGTGGGGAACACTATATATTGTTAACATGATGTGGGAACACTATATATCGTTAACATGATGTGGGGAACACTATATATGGTTAACATGATGTGGGGAAGGGGGAAGAGGAACCACGTATATTTTACATGCTGTGGCCATATATATTGTTAAACATATGTGGGGAACACTATATAGTGTTAAATGATGTGGGGGAAAAGGGAACAACTAATATCATTAACATGATGTGGGGAACATTATATTGTTAACATGATGTGGGGAAACCCTATTTATATCATTAAATGATGTGGGGAACACTATATATGTAAAACATGCTGTGGGGAAACATATATCATTAACATTGATGTGAGGAAACACTATATATTCGGTAACATGATGTGGGTACACTATATATGTAACTGATGTGGGGAAGGGAAGGGGACATATATATTGTTACATGTGAGTGGGGAAAACTATATATTGTAAAATGTGTGGGGAAACAAATATATTGTTAACATAGTGTGGCACTATATATTGTAAAATGATGTGGGGACACTTATATATTGTTAAATGATGTTGGGGAAACACTATTATCGTAAATGGAGGTGGGGAAACTTATTATATCGGTTAAACATTGATGTGGGGAACATATATATCGTTAACATGAGGTGGGGAAACACTATAATCGTACATGATGTGGGAACCACATATACGGTAACATGAGTGGGGAACACTAGATCTCGTTAAACAATGTGGGGGAGGGAACACTAGATATCGTTAAACATGATGTGGGGAACACACTAATAATACGGGTAACAGATGTTGGGGACCACTAATTAGATCATAACATGACTGTGGGGAACACTATATCTACGTAACATATGGGGAAACACGATATATCGTGAACACGATGATGGGAGCACTATATATCATTAACATGAGTAGGGAAAACTTATATATTGTAAGAATGATGGGGGAACACTATATATTGTAACATGATGTGGGGAACACTAATATTGTTAACTGATGTGGGGGAAAAATTATGATATCCGTTTAACATGATGTGGCACTATAATCGTTAACATGAGTGTGGGGAACACTATATATCGTTAAACATGAGTGTGGGGAACACTATATATTGTGAACATGAGGTGGGGAACCTATATATCGTAAAACATGATGTGGGGAACACTATTATATCGTGACTGATGTGGGGAACACTAACATATCGTTACATGATGGTGGGGAACACTAAAGATCGTTAACATGATGTGGGGAAAACATATATCTTAACACCTTAATGTGGGGGAACACGATATACGTTAAAAGAATGGGGGAAAAAACTATTATATCGTTAACGTGATGTGGGGAACACAATATCGTAAACGTGATGTGGGGAACACTATATATCGTTAACGTGATGGGGAACACTATATATCGTTAAAGTGATGTGGGGAACACTACATATCGTTAACGTGATGTGGGGAACACTACAATATCGTTAACGTGATGTGGGGGGAACATATATCGTGAAACGTGATGTGGGGAATACTACATATCGTAACGTGATGTGGGGAACACTATATATCGTTAACGTGATGTGGGGACACTACATATCGTTAACGTGTGAGTGGGGAAACACATGGCTCGTAAAAAGTGATGTGGGAACATATGATATCGTTAACGTGAGTGTGGGGAACACTATATATTGTTTTAACGGTGATGTGGGGTGTTGTGGGGACACTATATATTGTTAAAATGATGTGGGGGGGAACATATATAACAATAAACGTGATGTGGGGGAACACTATATATCATTAAGTGATGTGGGGAAGAACACAAACGTTAAAATGATGTAGGGAACACTATATATCGTTAACATGATGTGGTGGTAACAATATATATTGTAACATGATGTGGGTGAACACATATTATCATTAACACATTAACAAGAGTGGGGAACACTATATATTGTTAACATGATGTGGGGAACACTATTATAACGTAACGTGATGTGGGAACACGATATATCATTACATGATGTGGGGGAACCACTATATTATCGGTAACATGATGTGGGGAATACTATTTATATCGTTAACATGATTGTGGGGACCACTATAGATTGTTAAACATGATGTGGGAACACTTAGATATCGTAAACGTGATGTGGGGAAACACTATATATCGTTACCTGATGTGGGGAAACACTATATATCTGTTACCATGATGTGGGGAAAACTAATATTCATTAACCAGTTAACATGTGATGTCGGGGCAGGAACACTATATATTTGATTAACCAGATGGGGGAACAAGGAGGGGACACTATAAGCGTAAATGATGTGGGGATTCTGGGGAACACTATATATTTGTTCTTTCCCAAATGTGATGTGGGGAAAACTATATATATATATATATATATTATATATATATATATATATATATATCCATTTAACAACACTACAAGTCTTCTAGGGCTATGGTTGTCCAAACAAATCTTGATAATAACAATATAGAAAAGTTCAGTGCACACGCGAACTTCTTCAAAACAACTGGGATTTATTCGACAGTGCGACAAAGCAACGCGTAGTCCTTAACATGGACCTTTATCAAGCCAATTGATTACTGTTAATGTTATAGACCGAAACTTTTTGTTGCACTATGTTTGAATAAATCCCCGTTGTTTTGGAAGAATTAGATGGTGTGCACTGACAATTTCGATATTTTTGTGTGAAAGTTTGTATAAAAATGGTAATATTTGCCAAATTAGTTCCATGTTACATGGGGTTTGGACCTAAAAAAAAAAAAACAAAGGAAGTTTCCTGTGAGTGAAGAAACAGAGTGAGTGTCCCGTTCTCTTAAGGACCTTCGACTCAAGGACATAGAAAAGAAGGACATTGAACAAGAGGGCAATTAAACAAGGTTTGGTGCGTCCTGTGCTGTGTGGGGGTATTAGAAGGGACAGTTTTGTCGGGTAACCATGCATGTGCAACATGGGATAGGAACCTGGAGCAGACATTCCGGAGAACCTAGATCTGTGTCAGGTGTGAGTGGGTGCCCATTGGAATCTGAGGTGGAGAGTATATAGTGGGAAGCTTGCAAAGCATTGCAGGATTGGCAGGGATCGGCGGGGTCAGCAGGCACTGGCTGGGGCCAGTATAGAGGTGTGGCTGGAAGAGAGAAGGGACGGTTGAGGGGGGAGTAGGGGTAGTTTTGTTAGGGTTATAGGGAAATGGGGGACGGAAAGAGTAGGGGGGATTCTCCAGACTTGTCCATCCCAAAAGATTTGCCGCCTTAGGTAATGAAGTGGAGGAGGAAACCTCGGAAATTATGCGTTTATGAAGGGGCTAGTCCCTTGAGCACCCGGGACTTTCCATCTCTGATTACAAGGGAGGAGGAACGAAGGATCAGGAAGACAAGGGCAGGTGGTAGTGGTAGGGGACTGCCATTATAAGGAACGTAGATAGGGTAATCTCCGCCAACAAAGACCTACATGCGGATTGTTTTGCTCTGCTGGTGCTAGGGTTCGGCATGGGGTGGATCGTGTTGTTGTAGACAGCTTTAGTGGGTAGGGGAGCCGGGTGTGACCATGGGTTCTTGGTTCAATTGGTGCCCAATGACAAAGTTAGAGGAGGAGGTGAGGTCCTGAAACATGATTCACTAAGCATGTAAAAATTTTTTTAAGTATATTAATAGTAAGAAGATGAGGGACTGAGAAGTGGCACCACTTAATTAATGGGGATAAAGTTAGTTAGGAGCGAGGCGATAAAGCCAAATGTCGTGAATATTTTTTTACCTCTATATACACTATGAGGGGACAAAAGATCCAAGTGACAGATATCATAGAGTATCAGTAGCCAATAATGGATAAAAGATTCAAGTGCACTTTGGTAACGAGGATATGGTACAGAAAGAACTAAATAAGGTTATATTAATAAATCGCCTTGGACCGGATACAATACGATCTAGGGTACTTAGGGAGCCTAAGTCAGTTTCTATCTAGGCCATTGTAACCGAGGATATGGTACCGAAAGAACTAAATAAGGTTACTATAAAAACTCTGGAACGGATAAAAATAGTCCTCCTCGGGTACTAGGGAGCTAAGTCAGGTTTAGTCTAGGCCATTGTAACCGAGGATATGGTACAAGAAGAAACTAAATATGGAATTAATAAATCTCCTGGATCCTGATTAAAAATTACATCCTCTGGTCCTTCAGGCGCTAATAGTTCAGGTTTTAGCTATGGCCATTGTTTCTATTTTTGCTGATTCCCTCATGTCCGGTGGGTGCATCTGGATGGAATAAAGGATGATGTTATTCAATATCAAAAAAAGGGTCGTCGTTACAGCCAGGGTAATTACAGGCTGTAAGTTTTGTTTAACTTCAGTGGGGGGGAAGATCGGAACGTTAATAATTTTGGAGAACATGTTCTAGAGTATGTTTCAAGGACTGACATTATAAGTAGTAATCCAGCCATGGTGGATTTAGGAAGAATAGATCTTTGTCAAAAACTACTTCTGTGGCTTTTATAAGGAATTTAGACTTGGCCATAGCAGAGTAGAGTAGTTACTTGGATTTTGCCAAGGTGTTGATACAGTCCCCCATAGGTGATAATGTATAAGCTAAGGTCTGTGGTCTGGGGAGTCACATTTGTACTGGATAGAAATGGGTTAATGAATAGGGATGCAGAGATTAGTTTTAATGGGGCTTCATCATTATGGACTAAATGCTAACGTGGGTGCCACAGGTGTTCTGTGCTGGGGGCCGCTTCTATTAATCATTTATTAAAATTGGAAGGGGTATTGTCAGCCAGGTTTTGTGTTGCTGATGACACAAAAACTTTGTCGACCATTAAACAACTACAGAGGAGGTGCAATTGTTGCAAAGGGGATCTAGAAAGATTGTCACTGCGGCTGCTAAGTGGCAGATGAAATCAATGTTGATAAAATGTTTAAGGTGATGCATTTTGGACTTACATCCGTGTTCTACTTATTCTCTAAATGGCCTCTGTGTTAAGTGAATCCCTGTTGGAAAGGGATATGGAGTTTTGGTGGATAACAAAACTTAAAGGTTGCAAGCAGTGCCAGGCGGCTACAGCCAGAAGCAAGCCTGGTATAGGTTTGTATTAAAGAGAGTATGGATTCAAGGGAGGAAAATGTAATTCTCCCTCTTTACAAAGCATTGGTAAGGACTCCTAATTGGAATATGAAGTGCATTTGGAATTCCTGTGTACAAAAAGGACATTCTTTGACAATGGAAAGGGTTCAGAGAAGGGGAAACTAAATTAATAAGGGATGGGGAGATTGAATATATGAAGAGGAGGGATGGAAAAGTTTACAATTATGTGAGGTACGCTGGAGAAAAGGAGCTTGCGTGGGGATTATGAGTACGGTGTTATTAAATACATAACGGGCCATACAATAAACTATCTGGAGGGCATTGTTCACCAATAGAAACATGTCAAAGGAACTGGAGGACATCCCTAAGACTTGAAGAAACAAAAAGGTTTAGGCTTCAAACTCGGAAAGGGTTGTCCACTGTGGAACGGTATAAAGCTATGAACTGTCTTCCAGTGGAAGTTGTTATGGCAGGTTTCATGGTCAGTTTAATAAAAGATGGATGAGTGCGCCAAACAAGGGAATGTGACAAGTTACTGGTTTGATACATAAGTAGAGTTGGGAAAGGGTTTGTCACTGTGAGAACGGTAAGCCAGGAACTTCGGACAGGGACGTTGATGCAGTTCATTGGTCAGTTTAATAAAAAGCGGGATGAGTTTCTACAAAAAAGGATGTTACAAGTTACTGGTGTGATACAGAAAGGAGAGTTGGAGAAGGGTTTATGTCACTGTGCGAACGGTAATTTGTTAAAAGTATGGAAAAACTTCTTCAGTGGACGTTGGTATGGCAGGTTCATGGTAGTTTAATAAAAGCTGGATGAGTTTCTACAAACAAGGAATGTTTACAAGTTACTGGTATTGATACATAAAGTCAGAGTTGGGAAAGGGTTGTCACATGTGAGAACGGTAAGTATGGAACTGTCTTCAGGGGATGTTGTTATGGCAGGTTTCATTGGTCAGTTTAATAAAAGCTGGATGAGTTCTACAAACAAGGAATGTTACAAGGTTACTGGTATGAACATAAAGTAGAGTTGGGAAGGGTTTGTTATCCACTGTGAGAACGGTAAAGCTAGGAACTGTCTTCAGGGACGTTGTTTGCAGGTCATTGGTCAGTTTAATAAAAAGCTGGATGAGTTTCTACAAAAAAAAGGAAGTTACAAGTTAATGGTATTGAACATAAAGTAGAGTTGGGAAAGGGTGGTCACTTGAGAACGGTAAAAGTATGGAACTGTCTTCCAGTGATGTGTTATGGCAGGTCATTGGTCAGGTTAATTTGAAAAGCTGGCAGGAGTTTCTACAAAACAAGGAAGTTACAAAAGTACTGGTATTGATACATAAACGTAGAGTGGGAAAGGGTTTGGTTCCACTGTGGAACGGGTTAAAGCTATGGAAACTGTCTCCAGTGACTTGTAATGGCAGGTTGCATTGGTAAGTTTATAAAAAGCTGGATGAGTTTCTACAAACAAGGAATGTTACAAGTTACTGGTATTGATTCATAAAGTAGAGTTGGGAAAGGGTTTTTGTCACTGTGAGAACGGTTATAAAGCTAGGAACTGTCTTCCAGTGGACATTGTTATGGCAGGTTCAATTGGTCAGTTTAATAAAAAAGTGGAGAGTTTCGCCAACAAGGAAGGTTACAAGTTCTGGTATGGATACATAAAGTCGAGTTGGGAAAGGGTTGTCACGTGAGGAACGGTAAAGCTATGGAACTGTCTTCCAGTGGACGTTTGTATTTATGGCAGGGTAATGGTCAGTTAATAAAAGTGGATGAGTTCTTAAAAACAGGAATTGTTACAAGGTTTATGGTATGCTAATTAAAAGTAGAGTTGGGAAAGGGTTTGTCACTTGTGAGAACGGTTAAAGCTAGGGAACTGCTTCAGTGGCCGTTGTTATGGCAGTTTGGTCAGGTCGAGAATTAAAAAGCTGGGATGAGTTTCTACAAACAAGAATTGTTAAAGTTATGGTATTGGATACATTAAAGTCGCGTTGGGAAGGAAAGGGTTGGTACTGTGGAGAACGGATAAAACTATGGGAACGGTCTTCAGGGACGTTGTTATGGCGGTCATTGGTCAGTTAATAAAAGCTGGATGATTTTGCAAACAAGGAATGTTACAAATGTTACTGGTATGATACATAAAGTTTAGAGTTGGGAAAGGGTTGTCAATGTGAGAACGGTGAAAGATATGGAACTGTATTCCAGTGGACGTTGTTATGGCAGGTTTCTTGGTCAGTTAATTCAAAGCTGGGATGAGTTTCTACAAAACAGGAATTACAAGTCGGTATGATTTACATAAGTAGAGTTGGGAAAAGGGTTGGTCACTGTGAGAACGGTTTTAAAGCTATGGCAAACTGTTTCCAGTGGATGTTGTTGTTATGGTCAGGTTCATTGGTCAGTTAATAAAAAAGCGGATGAGTTTCTCCAAACAAGGAATGTTACAAGTTTTACTTGTATGGATTTCATAAATAACAAGTAGCAGTTGGAAAGGGTTTGTATGTGAGAACGGTAAAGCTATGGAAAGGTCTTCCAGTGGAAGGTTATGGAAGGTTCGTGGTCAAGTTTTAATAAAAAGCTGGATGAGTTTTACAAACAAGGAATGTTACAAGTTACTGGTATTGATACATAAAGTAGAGTGCGGAAAGGGTTTGTCACTGTGAGAACGGTAAAAGCGATGGGAAACTGTCTTCCCAGTGGATGTTGTTATGGCTAGGTTCTTGGTGTAGTTCATGAAAGCTGGAAGGAGTTTATACAAACAAGGAATGTTACAAAGTACTGGTATTGATACATAAAGTAGAGTTGGGAACGGGTTGTCACTGTTTGAGAACGGTTAAGCTATGGGAACTGTCTTCCAGTGGACGGTGGTAATGGCAGGTTCATTGTCAGTTTAAAAAAAAGCTGGATGAGTTTCTACAAACAAGGAATGGTACAAGTTACTGGTATTGCTACATAAAGTAGCGTTGGGAAAAGGGTTGTCACTGTGAGAACGGTGTTAAAGCTATTGGAACTGGTTCTTCCAGTGGACGTTGTTCGCAGGTTTCGTGGTCATTTAATAACAAGATGGATGAGTTTTCTACAAACAAGGAAAGGAATGTTAAAAGGTACTGGGATTGAACCTAAAGTAGAGTTAGGAAAGGGTTTGTTCACCTGTGAGAACGGTAATAAAGCTATGGAAACTGTTCTCCAGTGGACGTTGTTATGGCCAGGTTCATTGGCAGTTTAATAAAAAGCTGGATGAGTTTCTACAAACAAAGGAAGGTTACAAGTTACTGGATGATTCATAAAGTAGAGTTGGGAAAGGGTTGTCACTGGAGAACGGTTTAAAGCTATGGAAAAAACTGTCTTCCAGGGACAGTGTTAGGCAGGTTCATTGGTCAGTTTAATAAAAAGCTGGATGAGTTTCTACAAACAAGGAATGTTAAAGTTACTGGTATTGGATTTATCAAGTAGAGTGATCCAGGGAAATTTCCCATTGCCACTTGGCAGGCAAAGGAATTTTTCTCCTTCATAAATTGGGTGGGGTTTTTTTTTTTTTGCCCTTCATCTGGCTCAATAGTTAGCAGGAGGAAATGAGGATATGCTAGATGGGTTGGACTGGATTGGGACATTGGTCTGTATTCAACTCAAAGTAATTACATATATAGGTAACTATACGGTACTATGTACTGTACTACAGACTGGGACTATACTAGAACTATACTGTACTATACTATACTGTATATACTATACTATACGTTATACTTTGGTACTATAGATAACTATACTGTACAATTGTACTGTACTCTTACTGTTACTATCTACTACTATACCTACTATACTTTACTATAGTATAGTATAGTAGAGTAGACTGTAATGTCCTATAGCGTACTTACTGTACTATACAGTACTATACTGTACTATACTGTATAGAACGTACATACGGTACTATATAGACTGTATAATACATGATAGTTAGGTTTACACAACAAGCAAATCCATCTTCTTACACTACAGAAAAAGAAACAGAGGGAGAGGGATGCAGAGGGGAGGGAGTGCCATCCCATGCTAGCTAGGAGGGACAAGGAAGTAGCAGGGGACACACAGTAAGATCCTACCCTTATTTTGGGACTTTGACTTTGAACTGCAGGAGAACCATAAGGTAAGGATTATTTTAACAACACAGGGGGGCCACATAGGGGTTAAATTTAGTTTTTGGGGTGGACAGGCCTTTAAAATGTGTTTGTCAATCATCCTGTTATTTTTTTCCATACATCTATGCAGAATTACTGGACACAGCCTTACAATAGAATGTTATTGTTTTAGCAGATTTTATGAGAAGCAAAAATGAAAGAAAAACACAGTGATTCATAGGTAGAAAATCAAACCAAACTATCATGACGAGTAAAAGCACATTAAAGCGTTCCCCTAAAGTGTCCTGAATGCAAAACAGTATGCACATGCCAATGGCCAACAATAACCCAAATCGAACCAAAACAAAATTTAGCCAGCTTGCATTTCAAACTTAAACAACCTTCAATTTAAGAGGTATCAACCACAATTCCGCTTACCATTTACGGATTAAGTGGTTTATAGTTTTGAATTGCTGCTGTATCAGAAGTTTAAGCCCCTCTTTACTAATATCAATATCCCAAATGTATTGGATCCAAATGTTATGCCAATGCATGAGTGTACACAGAGGCAAGGCCCAACAAGTTAGCCCCAAGGGAATACTGTCATAAGGGCAAATCCCGAAAACAGCTTTAGTAAAGTCTTAAAAAAAATTGTCTGCAGTTTCTCATTGAATTGCAGGGAGAGGTAATATCGCTGAAATTCTAAACTTGTAAGGACACAGTGGTGTAGGAATAGGGATTGCAGGAGTCACAAATGCGGAACTGGGCCCGGGGTCTGGAGCGCCTACCAAAATCAAGGGCAGTGTGAACTTTTACTGTCACAATCCAATCCAGCAAGCAAAACTAGGAAAAACTGTATTGGTAATAGTAACATTCTATGTACGGAATCAGTCTGGAGACAACTGGAGCAGAGGATTCGTACAATGTTCTAAAATTATACTTCTAGACAGATAAGGCGGTACTGTACCTAGACTGTCTGACTACAGGATAATTGTGGGGTGAGGGGGCTGGGTTTGAGTCTTAGCATGTCACTTTATATTATATTGAGTTGGATTACCTCTATGAGCTAATTGGTTTGCGATTTTTAAACTCTATGTATGTTTGGATCTTTTAACCCCATTTTTTTGACCTTCAGGGGTCCCCCAAATAAAGTGTCTTTATACATATATATCTAGAAAACGTTGGATGAGTGCGGGTATATTCTGGTCTGTGTCTTGAATGTTTCTATTACTGGCAGAACAGAGAGGAGCGTGTGAGTGGGCTTTATGCGGTTTCTAGCTGGATTAGATTGTGAAGAAGAGATTTTTTTTGTTATGTATCTGGTCTATCTGTCTGTCTATATGTATGTTGGATATTGTGTCTTTCTTTAAGAAAAACTGGATGAGTTTCTGCAAACAAGGACTGGACAAGTTACTGGTATTGATACATAAAGTAGAGTTGGAAAGGTTTTGTCAGTCGAGAACGGTCAAGCTATGAACTGTCTTCCAGGGGACTTGGTTACTGGCAGGTTCATGGCAGTTTTAATAAAAAAGCTGGATGAGTTTCTACAAACAAGGAATGTTACAAGTTACTGGTATTGAACATAAAGTAGACGTTGGGAAGGGTTTGTCACTGTGAGAACGGTAAAGATATGGACTGTCTTCCAGTGGATTGTTGTATATGCAGGTTCATTGGTCAGTTTAATAAAAGCTGGTAGAGGAGTTTCTACAAACAAGGAAATGTTACAAGTTACGGTATTGATACATAAGTAGAGTTGGGAAAGGGTTGTCACTGTGAGAACGGTTAAAGCTATGGAAACTGTCCTTCCAGTGGCCGTTGTTATGGCGGTTCATGGTCAGTTTAATAAAAAGCTGGATGAGTTTTAAAAACAAGGAATGTTACAAGTTACTGGTATTGATACATAAAGTAGAGTTTGGGAAAAGGTTTGTCACTGGGGAACGGGTTAAAGCTATGGACACGTCTTCCAGGGGATGTTGTTATGGCAGGTTCATTGGTCAGGTTTAATGAAAAGTGGTTGAGTTTTATACAAACACGGGAAGTTACAAGTTTACTGGTATTGATTGTTTTTAAATAAAGTTAGTAGTTGGGAAAGGGTTTGTCACTGTGGAGAATGGTTAAAGCTATGGAAAATGTCTTCCAGTGGACGTTGTTATGGAGGTTAATTGGTCATTTTAATAAAAAGCTGGATGAGTTTTTCTACAAACAAGGAATGTTACAAGTACTGGATTGATACATAAAGGAGAGTTAGGAAAGGTGTGTCACTGTGAGAACGGTTTAAAGCTATGGAACTGTATTCCAGTGGACGTTGTTATGGCAGGTTCATTGGTTCAGTTTAATAAAAAGCGGGATGAGTTTCTACAAACAAGGAATGTTGACAAGGTACTGGTATATTGATTCATAAAGTAGAGTTGGGAAAGGGTTTGTCACTGTGAGAACGGGAAAGCTTATGGAAAACTGTCTGTCAGTGGAACATGTCTTGGCACGGTTAATTGGTCCAGTTTAATAAAAAAGCTGGAGGTTTCTACCAACAAGGAATGTTACAAGTTACTGGTATTTTGAATTATTAAAGTAGAGTTGTCCAGGGAAATTTCCATTGCCACTGGAGTCAGGAAGGAATTTTGTCTCCTTCATAAATTTGGGGGGGGTTTTTTTTTTTCCTTCCTCTGAGATCATAGTAGCAGGAGGAAATGAGGATATTGCTAGATGGGTGGACATGGTAATGGACAATATGTACTTTATTCAACTTCAATACTGTACATCACTATAGTATACTATACTGTACTATATGTACTTATACTATACTGTACTATAATATTACTATTCTGGACTATACTCTAATGTCTATAATATACTATACATACTGTACGTATTGCTATGCTACGTGTACTTATAATGACTGTACTGTACCTATCTGTACTATGACTGATACTATACTCTTACTATACTATACTATATATAGTATAGTATATACTGTACAGTACTATCCTGTACTAACTGTAGTTTATTGTACTATACTGGTACCTCTACTGTACTACACTTACTATTTACTATACTTGATACTTCTACTATACTATAATACATTTGAAGTTGGTTACACAACAGCAAATCCCTCGTCTACACTACAGAAAAGACAGCTAGAGGAGAGGGATGCAGAGGGGGGTGAGGGAGTGCTCCCATGCTGGGTCTAGGAGGACAAGGAAGGAGGAAGTAGAGGGACACACAGACAGCTCCTACACTTCATTTTCTGGGACTTTGATCTTGACATGCAGCGAGGAACCATGAAGGTACGGTTAGCTTAACAATACCCCAGTGGGCCATAGTGGGTTAAAAATTTTAGTTTGGGGAGGGGACATGCCTTTAAAAGTTTTCATCATTTCCTCGTATTTTGTTCCATAATCTATTGCAGGGGGAATAAGCGACACAGTCCTTCATAGAATGTTATGCTTTTAGGCAGATTTATTGAGAAAGCAAAATGAAAGGAACAAAACCTGATTCATAGGTACGAAAATCATACCAAAGTATCAGAGAGTAAAAAGCACAGTTTTAAATCTTGCCCCTAAGGGTTCCTGAATCCATAACAGTATTGCCACATTGGCCATGGCCAAAACTAACCCCAAACGAACCAAACAAAATTTAGCCAGCTTTGCATTTCAAACTAAACAACTTCAATTGGAAGAGCGACACCCACAATGCGCTACCATTCGGAGTTAAGTGGTTTATAGTTTTGAATTGCAGTTGGGGGCGGGGGGCGGTATCAGGAGTTTAAGCCCCTATTCTACTAAATATCAAATATCCCAAATGTATTGGATCCCAAATGTTATGCCACATGCATGAGTGTACACAGAGGCATTGCCCAACAAGTGCCCCTCCCAAAGGGAATACTGTCATAAGGGCAGAATACAGAAAAAAGCTTTTAGTTAAAGTCTTAAAAAAAATTGTCTTGCAGTTCTTTCATTGAATTTTCCAGGAGATGTTATATCGCTGAAATTTTAAAATTGTAGAACACAGTGCGTTGTAGGAATCGGGATTGCAGGGAGTCACAATGCGACTGGGCCCGGGTTGTCTAGAGGCCTACCAATCATAGGCAGTGGGAAAATTTACTGTCACAATCAATCCAGCAAGAAAACCGTGTATTGGTTAGTAACATTCTATCGTACTAAATCAGTCTGGAGCCACCTGGAGCGAGGATCTGTACAATGTTTCTAGTACTACTTCTAGACAGATAGTCTGTACGGTACCTAGACGGTCCCTGACTACAGGATATTGGTGGGTGAGGTGCTCTGTGTTTGATTTTTGCTTGTTCACTTTATATTATATTGAGTGGATACCTTATGCTAATTGGTTTTCGATTTTGTAACTCTTATGTGTCTGGTAGATCTTGGTCCTCCATTTTGTGCCGTCAGGTCCCCAAAATAAAAGGGTCTTTTATACATATATTCTAGACCTTTTGAGGCGGTTTATATTCTGTCTTTCGTTCTTGCTCATGGTTCTATTACTGGCAGAACAGAGAGGAGCGTATGTGAGTGCTTCTGAGGTTTCTAGCTGGATTAGATTGTTGAAAGACGAGATTTTTTTGTTTTATGATTCTGTATCGATCTGTTCTGTTCTATATGTATGTCTGTTAATCGGTGTCTTTCTTTTCTTTTTTGTCCATATCTGTCTTCCATCTGATATGTCTATATTGTCTATTAGATATCTGTCTTTTTTCTATCTGTCTATCTATCATCTCCCATTTCATGTTTTCATCAGATTTTCTAAAAAAATTAAGGAACAAAGAATTCAAAATTAGAAATCTTGGCAAAAATCCATACTAAACCAAACCATGACAAAGAAAACAACCATCAAATTAATTTCCCTTACATGTCCTAAATTAACAGGAGGCCACATGCTGGGGTGACAATAAAACACTCTCAACGGTAAAAAATTACTGTATACCCACACAGATATTTGGAGCTATTTAGCCTACATAATTAGGCCCCAAAAGCCTTTCATAATTACATTGATCAATTAGTCCTTTGTGGATATTTTGCCCTCCCTGCAGTTTTCGAAAAAAAACGTAGCAAAGATTCACTAGAAACCCACAGTGCAAGTTTAAAAAGCATGCTTAGCCATTGATTTCCAACATTCAGGAATAAAAAAGTACCACACTTGCATCCATTACACTACAGAGACACTGCCGCAAATAGAATCGGGGTTTGCAAAGAGAGGAAAAAAAAACTTTTCCCTTGAAATGATCTGCACAAATGTTTGGGAACAAAGGACTTTTGCATCTATTTCGCACAATGATCCTTTGATCATACTAGCAGAATTCTTTACCCAAGTGACTATTAATGTTGAAGACAAAACCTAAACCGCAGAATATATTAAATAGGCATGAGAGCCAAATACCCGCGCTTCGCAGCGAAGTTGTATTTGAAAATAACGTTTTAGTAAGAACGCAATAATGTATAAAGAATGTGCTGTAATCACTCGGACACTGATATATTAAAGAAAGACAATTCAATAAGTCTTTCGATATGCAACACTCATTAACTTTAATTTAAATATATTCTTTTATCACTATGGAAATTTTGGTGTGAAAATAAACGACCACCACCCTCACCGTCCGCCGTCCTAATACCCCCAATATTCATACTTCTGTCCACCCTCCACAACCTTCCCCTTAAAACTCAGCAGTCCCGGCACACACCTGATTTTTGGTAAAAATCGGTCCAGCCTTTAGGTGTGCAGGAGTCAAAATTCATTCCCCCCCCATTCACCCCCACACTAAAAAATATTTTGTTAACCTTTTCCTGGTATGGTAAAGGTAATGCATACCAAATGGTTGAAAGTGGACCAAAAGTCTGTTTGCAAGTCAATAACTTACTGGTCAGGTGCAATGTCAGATACTCCCGTTACAGGTAGAATGTCAGATACTCACCGTACAGGTGCAATGTCAGATACTCAACCGTTACAGGTGCAATGTCAGATATCACCGTAAAGGTGCAATGTCAGATTACTAACGTTACCAGGTTAGAATGTCAGATACTCACCGTTTAAGTGCAATTTCAGATCACTCACCGTACAGGTGCAATGTCAGATACTCAACCGTTACCGGTGCCAAGTAAGATACTCAACTTTACAGGTTTTTAGAATGTCAGATTACTCACCGTAAAGGTAGAATGTCAGATACTCACCGTTACGGGGCAATGTCAGATACTCACCGTACAGGTAGAATAGAGTCAGATATCACGTTACAGGTGCATGGTCAGATACCTCACCGTTTACAGGGGCGAATTGTCAGATTATCCACCGTTAAGGTGCAATGTCAGATACTCACCGTTACAGGTGCAATGTCAGGATATCACCATTATAGGTGCAATGTCAGTATACTCATCGTTCAGGTGCATGTCAGCTACTCCCCGTACAGGTTAGAATGTCTCAGATACTCACCGTACAGGTTGCAATGGCCAGATATCACCGTTACAGGTGCAATTGTCAGATACTCACCGTTTACAGTTGCAAGTCAGATTCACTCACCGTTTACAGGTTGCAAGTCAGGATACTCACCGTTTAAAGTGCGAGTCAGATACTCAACGGTCAGGTGCAATGGCAGATACTCACCGTGACATAGGTGCATGTCAGATAATCACCGTACAGGTGCAAGGTCAGGATACTCACGTTACAAGGTGCAATGTCAGATACTCACCGTTACAGGTGCAATGTCAGATACTCACCGTTACAGGTGCAATGTCGATACTTCACCGTGACAGCGTGGAATGTCGACACAAAACCTGCTTAAACTGTTGAAGTAAGGTGCAATGATGAGCTGCCAAATTTAAGCCGTATTGCCTCAACGGAAAGTTGGAGGAATTCGTGATTGAGTGAGTGAGTGAGTGAGTGGAGTGAAGTGAGGGCTGCATCTGTATTAGTATAGATATCACGGAAGTAGATTAATATCCCATATATATAGGTTACCTACATATGTGGCTTCAGGGGGGACCTGTAACACAGTACTAAGATTTTAAAAAGCTTAATCTCTGCTCTACTTCCACTGTGTTTTATCAGGTTGGAAATCTGGTAATGACACATCAACGCTTTCATTTTAGAGTTTATTCCATGGAACCAATGGAAAAAGCCTCACTTACATCTGAAAGTGAGGCTCAGTTTCCTTAATTGTGGACTACTGATCTTAAAGCTTAGAGACTGCAAAATCTCACTTTGTTAAGGCTTTTAGTGTAAGTGTGTGTTCACTTTTTTTTACATCGTATAGATGCTAAATGCCTGTTTTTTTACGCTAGAACTCTGAATGGCAAAGTTCACTTCCAGGAAAGAGTTCTTGCTAATACAAAAAATTGGTATTTGTGAATTATAAATACTAAAGCAAGCTGCAGTGAATGCTGTTAATTTACTACTGCGCTTGTACCCCCACTGGGAGTAAGAAGGAAGAGCAGCTGCCACTGCGATAAGACTGTATCGCCATGAAGGGAGCTGAAAAACTGATGTAACAGAGCAGGGTTATGTTAGGGTGTCGCTGGGAAAGGATCGCACAATGAGTGGCGCATCCACTTGCCACAGGGTGTGGGTGGGGGTTTATGCCTAAAAAACTGCCCTCGCCCCCCACGACGAAGGCGGCATCCATCCAAGCCCCCAGTGGCGAGGGTCAGGGGCAATTGCCCCCGCCTTGTCCCCCGCAAGTGGGCAACCACCGAACTCTTGACACCTTCCCAGGTGCACGAGGAAATGGGCGGACCCATCAATGTCACGAATAAATTGGAGATAGAAACTTAAAAGAGTGCATCTATATTTACAGTATCCAGGTCATGGTATATCTATTAATATTAATCATCCAGGTGCATGGTATTAGTCTGTAAGATTCTTCATCAAGGTAATGGTATATCTGCAATATTCATCCATCTGGGTCATGGTATATCTGTAATATCATACATCTGGTCCCAGGGTAGATCTGTAATAATTCATCCATCCGGGTTCATGGTATATCTGTAATATTCATCCATCGGGGTTCACGGTATATCTTGTAAGATTATTCATCCCAGAGTTCACGGTATATCTGTAATATTCATAATCCGGTCCACGGTATACTGTCATTCATTCATCCAGGTACGGTATATTGTAATATTCATTCATTCCCAGGTTCACGGTAGATCTGTAATATTATTATTCCAGGTCACGGTATATCTGTAATATTCATTCATCAAGGTCACGGTATATCTGTAATATTCATTCATCCAGGTCACGGTATATCTGTAATATTCATTCATAGGTCCGGTCTATATCTGTAAAGTATTCATCCAGGTCACGGTATATCGGAAATATTCCATTCAATCCAGGTCAGGTATAATCTTGTGAATATTCATTTCATCCAGGTCACGGTGACGTATATCTGTAATATTCTTCATTCCAGGTCTGTATATTATAATATTATCCATACAGGTAATTGGTATATCTGTTAATTATTCATCCATCCAGGTAACGGTATATCTGTAATATCATTCATCAGGTCCCGGATATCTGTAATTTCAATCCAGAGTACACGGTATATCTGTAATATTCATTTCATCCAGGTCACGGTTATATCTGTAATATTCATCATCCAGGGTCACGGTATATTGTAATATTATTCCATCAGGTCACGGTATATCTGTAATATTCATCAAGCCAGCCGAAGGTTATATCTGTAATATTCTTCATTCCAGGTCCGTATATCTAATATTAATTAAGCCAGGTCACGGTATATCTGTTAATATTCATTTATCCAGGTCACGGTATATCTGTAAGATTCATTCATCCACGGTCAGGTATATCTGTAAATAGTCATCCATCCATGGTCACGGTATATATCTGTAATATCCATAATCCAGGTCATGGTATATCTGTTAATATTCATTCATCTAGGTCACGTAAGATCGTAATATTCATTCATCCAGGTCACTGGTACGAATCTGTAATTTCATTCATCAGAGTCACGGGGATATCTGTAAATTCATCCATCCTGGCACGGTATAATCTGTTAATATCATCCATCGAGGTCACGGTTATCTGTAATTATTATGTAGCCAGGTCACAGTATATTCTGTAAATCCATTCATCCAGGGTAACGGTTTATCTGTTAATATTATTCATCAGGTTTTCACGTTTATATATCTGTAATATTCATTCATCCAGGGTCACGTATTCGGTAATATCAGTCATCCAGGTCACGGTATAGCTTAATATTCATCATCCAGGTCATGGTATATTTGTAATAGTCATCCATCCAGGTCATGGTATATCTGTAAATTATTCATCGGAATATTCATCCATCCAGGTCATGGATATCTGTGGGATTAAGTAGATCAATTGGACTTGAAGTTTGTTATTGAAAGACGTTTTGCTAATCATTCCAACTGGACTTGGTTGAATAGTAAAGAATTAGGTCAAGGCAATGAATACACCAGAAGTGTCTCAATCAGCATTAAACAGCAAGGGTTCATAGACCTCACAGAATGGAAGTGTGATGATTGCATTGTGGCTGAAGGGGGGTGATATGACATCTGCCCAGGGTAAATTTTCCACAAACAGATTGTTAACACAGCAGGACAATTGGTGTCAAAAACCCCACCACAAGACATGACACACTATTAAGGTTTGTTTTTTGTAATATGACATTAAAGGCTTCCTTGACACCTCTTTTAAGCAATACCTTGTATTACGGCCAAAGATGCGGCAACTGCTGTCAACCTTTTGTTTATCCCCCCCCAAAATCCAAGACCACTTCCAACAGGGATCCACTTTAAACACAGAGCCATTTATAGTATACCAGCACCAAGGATGTTTAAGTCCAGAATGCATCACCTTCCATTTTCAAAAAAATGATCTCATCTGCCACTTAGCAGCCCATGGACAATCATCTGATCCCTTTTGCAACGATTGCACTCCTCTGAAGTTTTATATTATGGTCAACAAAGTTTTTTGTGTCAGGCAACACAGAAACCTTGCTGCACTACCCCTTCTCCAAAGCATTAATAAGTAATTAAATAGAAGCGCGCCCAACCACAGAAACCCTGTGGACCACACTTGCACTGTTAGTCCATAATGATGAAACACCCATTAAGTACTATCTAAACTCTGCAGAAGATCCATTGCGCTATAACACGTGTGGTTCTAATCCCATGTACAAATGGGATCCCCAGACCAACCAGACTTAGGAGCTTATACATTAGCTCGCCTAATGGGGGGACTGTTTAATCAAAAGCCTTTGCAAAATCCCAAGTAAACTTACAATCTACTGCTATACCAGAGTCCTAATTCACTATATTCCTTACTTACTCCTCATAGAAAGCCCAGCAAGTTAGTTTGACAAGATCTATTCCTACTAAAGCCATCGGTTGTTTACCTTATAATTAGTCAGTCCTTGAATACATACTAAACCTTTTCCCTTTATATAAACTTCAGGATCTTCAACCCACCATAGAATGTAAAACAAACAGAGTTTTTTTTTTTTATTTTTTTTTTTTTTTTTTTTTATCTTTTTTCTTTTTTGTTTAAACTTACAGGCCTGTCATTACCGCTGTGAACGACGACCCTTTTGGAATATTGGAATAACATCAGCCTTTTTCCAATCCAGAGTCACCATCAGGACATGAGGTAATCTGCAAAATGAGAACCAATGGTCTAGATAAAATTAAACGTAGCTCCCTAAGCAACGCGAGATGGTTTTTTACTGGTCCAGGAAATTTATAGTATTTAATATTAACCTTATTTAGTGTTTCTAGGCTGTGGTCCATTTTTTATCCACCTGTACCAATGAGCACGTGAATGCAGTATTATCATACAACTTAAGTCTTTAGGCTCTCGATCTACCACTCTGTCATCAGTGGCAGGAGGATACAACAAACGAGTATGATTTGTAGACGGCCAAAGCAGTATATATTTTGCAAAACACTTTATTGTTGTACTGAGCAACATTTTCAGAGCTGTGTGCTCCTTATCAAGTCAGGCTTATGTAAATATAGTACTGGACCTAGACACCCATCCCCCACCTGTCTGTACTGTAATAAATATTACTGGACCTAGACACCCATCCCCCACCTGTCTGTACTTGTAATATACTACTGGACCGGACTTCCATCCCCCACCTGTCTGTACTATAATAATACTACGGACCTAGACACCCATCCCACCTGTGTACATAATAATATCTACTGGACCTAGACACCCATCCCCACCCACTGTCTGTACTGTAATAATACTACTGGACCTAGACACCCATTCCCACCTGTCTGTACTGTAATAATACTACTGGCCTAGACACCACACCACCCATCCCCACTGTGTACAGTATAATACTACTGGACCTAGACAACCCCATCCCCCACCTGTTGTAGCGGAATAATACTGGACCTAGACACCATTCCCCCCATGTATATACAGTAATAATACTACTGGACCTAGAAACCCCACCCCCACCTGTCTATACTATAAATAATACTAACTGGACCTAGACACCCATCCCCCACCTGTCTGTACTGTAAAATACTACTGGACCTAGACACCATTCCCCACCTGTCTGTACTTAATAATACTACGGACCTGACACCCATCCCCCACCTGTCGTACTGTAATAATATCTACTGACCTAGGACACCCATCCCCGCACACTGTCTGTTACTGTATAATAATACTGGACCTAGAAACCCTCCCCCACCTGTCTGTACTGTAATATACTTACTGGACGCGTACTTCCATCCCCCACTGGTCTGTACATGAATAATACTACTGGACCTAGGCACCACCCACCCCCCCACCTGTCTGTACAGTATAATACTACTGGACCTAGACACCATCCCCCACCTGTTTGTACTGTAATAATACTACTGGACTAGACCACCCATTCCCCCATGTCTGTCAGTAATAATACTACTGGACCTAGACCCATCCCCCCCTGTTTGTACAGTATAATACTACGGACCTAGACACCCATCCCCCACCGTTTGTACAGTAATAATAATACTGGACTAGACACCCATCCCCCACCTGTTTGTACAGTAATATACTACTGGACCTAGACACCCATTCCCACCTGTATAGTACAGTAATAATCTACTGGACCTAGACACCCATCCCCACACTGTCTGTACTGTAATAATATACTGGACCTAGACACCATTCCCCAATGTCGTGACTGTAATAATACTACTGGGACCTAGACCACCATCCCCACCTGTCTGTACTGTAATATACTACTGGACCTAGACACCCATTCCCCCACCTGTCTGTACTGTAAATAATATACTGGAACCTAAACCACCCCCCACCTGTCGTACTGTAATAATATACTGGACCTGGACATCCATCCCCACCTGTCTGTACTAGTAATAATACTACCTAGGAACCCCTTCCCCTGTCGGTCAGTATATACTACTGACTAGACACCCATTCCCCACCTGTCTGTATGTAATAATACTACTGGACCTAGACACCATCCCCACCTGTCCTGTACTGTAATAATACTACTGGACCTAGAACACCATTCCCCACCTGTTGTACTGTAATTAATACTACTGGACCTAGACACCAATGCCCCCACCAGTCTGTACTGTAATAATACTACTGGACTAGCACCCATCCCCCAACCTGTCTGTACTGTAATAATACTACTGGACCTAGACACCCATCCCCCACCTGTCTGTTACTGTTATAATACTAAGTGTGACCTAAAAACCCATCCTACCTGTTGTACAGTAATAATACTACTGGACCAGAACACCCATCCCCTACCGTCTGTACTGTAATATACTACTTGACCTGGGACACCCATCCCTACCTGTCTGCTACAGTATAATACTACTGGACCGAGACACCCATCCCCTACCTGTCTGTACTGTAATAATACAATGGACCTAGACACCCTCCCCACCTGTCTGTACTGTATAATACTACTGGACCTGGACACCCCATCCCCCCCTGTCTGTACTGTAATAATACTACGGACCTAGACACCATCCCCTACCTCATGTCACTGTAATATATACATGGACCTAGACACCATCCCCCACTGTCTGTAACTATTAATTATACTACTGGACCTAGACACCATCCCCACACCTGTCTGTACTGAATAATACTACGGACCTAGACCCCACCCCCACCTGTCTGTACTATAATAATCGACTTGACCTAGACACCCATCCCGCCACACTGTCTGTACTGAATAATACTACTGGACCTAGACATCCTCCCACCTGTCTGTACTGTTAATACTACTGGACCTAGGACACCATCCCCACTGTCTGAACAGTAATAATACTACTGGAACCTAGACACCAACCCCCTCCTGTCTGTACTGTAATAATACTACTGTGGACCTAGACATACCACCCCCACCTGTCTGTACTAATAATAATTACTGGACCTGACACCCATCCCCACCGTCTGTAATGTAATAATACTGCTGGAGCACTAGACACCATTCCCCAACCGCTGTACTGTATAACATGGGACCTGGAATCCATCCCCACACGTCTGTACTGTAATAATACTACTGATTAGACACTCCATCCCCCTACTGTCTTACGGTAATAATACTACTGGACCTAGACAACCATCCCCTACCTGTTATACTGTAAAATACTACTGGACCTAGACACCCACCCCACCTGTTCTGACTACATAATAATACTGGACCTGGACACCCATCCCCCACCTGTCTGTAATTAATAATACTAAACTTGGACCTAGACACCATACCCCCACCTGTCTGGTGACAGTATATACTACTGGACCTAGACACCCATCCCCTACCTGTCTGTACTGTAATAATACTAACTGGACCTAGACCCCATCCCTACCTGTCTGTACTGTAATAATACTATACTGGACCTGGACCCATCCACCCACCTGGTCTGTACTGTAATAATACTACTGGACCTGGACATCCATCCCCCACCTGTCTGAACTGCTACTAGTACTACTGGACCTAGACACCCATCCCCACCTGTCTGTACTGGAATAATACTACTGGACTCTAGACACCCATCCCCCACCTGTCTTACTGGAATAATACTACTGGACCTAGACACCCATCCCCACCGTGTCTGTTACTGTAATAATACTACTGGACCTAGACACCATCCCCACCTGTCTGTACTGTAATAATACTATGCGACCTAGACACCCATCCCCCACCTGTCTGTACTGTAATATACACTACTGGACTAGACACACATCCCCCACCTGTATGTACTGTAATAATACTCCTGGACCTAGAATCCACCCCCACCTGTCTTACTGTAATAATACTACTGGACCTAGACCCCATCCCCCACCTGTCTGTACTGTATAATACTACTGACCAGACACCCATCCCCACCTGTCTGTACTGTATATAATACTACTGGACTAGGACACCCATCACCCACCTGTCTGATACTGTATATACTACGGACCTAGACACCATCCCCACTGTCTATACTGTAATAATACTACTGGACCTAGACAACCATCCCTACCTGTATATACTGTAATATACTACTGGACTAGCCACCTCCCCCACCTGTCTTACTGTATAATACTACGGACCTAGACACCCTCCCCACCTGTATGTACTGTATAATACTACTCGGACCTAGACACCATCCCCCACCTGCTGTACTGTAATAATACTATGGACCTAGACACCATCCCCCACCTGTCTTACTGTAATACTACTGGACCGAGACACCCATCCCCCACCTTCTATATTGTAATAATACTACTGACTAGACACCAATCCCCACACCTGTCTACTGTTAATATACTATGAGCCTAGACAACCATCTCCCACCTGTCTGTACTGTAATAACTACTGGACCTAGACAACCCCGTGGGGGATGGGTGTCTAGGTCCAGTAGTATTATTACAGTACAGACAAGTGGGGAATGGGTGTCTAGGTCCAGTAGTATTATTACAGTACAGACAGGTGGGGGATGGGTGTCTAGGTCCAGTAGTATTATTACTGTACAGACAGGTGGGGGATGGGTGTCTAGGTCCAGTAGTATTATTATAGTACAGACAGGTGGGGGATGGAAGTCCAGGTCCAGTAGTATTATTACAGTACAGACAGGTGGGGGATGGGTGTCTAGGTCCAGTAGTATTATTACAGTACAGACAGGTGGGGGATGGGTGTCTAGGTCCAGTACTATTATTACATAAGCCTTGACTTGATAAAGGAGCACACAGCTCTGAAACATGTTGCTCAGTACACAATAAAAGTGTTTTGCAAAATATATACTGCTTTTGGCTCGTCTACAAATCTACTCTGTTGTTTGTATCCTGACCACTGATGACAGAGTGGGGTAGATCGAGAGCCTAAAGACTTTAAAGTTGTATGAATAATCTGCATTCACTTGCTCATTGGTACAGGTGGATAAAAAATGGACCACAGCCTTAGAAACAACTAAATAAGGTTAATATTAATACTATAAATTCCCTGGACCGGATAAAATACATCCTCGCGTGCTTAGGGAGCTACGTTTAATTTTATCTAGACCATTGGTTCTCATTTTTGCAGATTACCTCATGTCCGGATGGGTGACTCTGGATTGGAAAAAGGCTGATGTTATTCCAATATTCCAAAAGGGTCGTCGTTCACAGCCGGGTAATTACAGGCCTGTAAGTTTAACTTCATTGGTGGGGAAGATCCTGGAAAGTTTAATAAGGGAACATGTTCTAGAGTATGTTTCAAGGACTGACATTATAAGTAGTAACCAGCATGGATTTAGGAGGAATAGATCTTGTCAAACTAACTTGCTTGGCTTTTATGAGGAAGTAAGTACCCTCTTTTTAGAGGCCCAAATCCTGTTTCAGTCGGGCCAGAGATGCGGCATGCTTGCTACCGTTTTGTTTACCCCCACAAAAAATCCAAGATCCCTTTCCACAGGGAGTCACTTAACACAGAGCCATTTATGGTATAAGCCTAAGCACAAGATGTTTAAGTCCAGAATCTGCGATCACACTTCATTATTCAAAAATTGACATCTCCACTCGCCACTTAGCATCCCAATCAGTGACCCATCTCGATTCTGTAGTCCCCTTGCATTTAACGTATATAGGTACAGTCCATCCTCTGAAGTGTTTTAATATGGGTCAATCAAAGTTTTTTGTCGTCAACAACACAGAAACCTTGACTGTACAATATCCCACTTCTCCAAATCATGATATAGTAATTAAATAGAAGTCGGCGCCCCTAACACAGAACCCGTGTGGCACCCCACTTCGCACTTGTTAATGTGCCATAAATGATTAAACACCACATTAGCTACTCTACTCTAAGACTCTGTGGCAGAAAGATCGACAATAGATGACTGCTATAACAGTGTGGTTCTAATCCCATGTACAAATGGGACTCCCCAGACCAACAACCTTAAGCTTATACATTAGTCGCCTATGGGGACTGTTTAATCAAAAGCCTTTGCAAATCCAAGTAACTACAATCTACTGCTATACCAGAGTCCCTAATTTCTACTTACTACTTCCTTACTACTGTCTTTCTTTTCTTTTTGTCCATCTATCTGTCTTTCTATCTATATGTCTATATGTCTATCTATATATCTGTCTTTTTTCTATCTGTCTATCTATCATCTCCCTATTCATGTTTTCATCAGATTTTCTAAAAAAAATTAAGTAAAAAGACTATTCAACATTAGAAATCTTGCAAAATCCATAAACCAACATGACAAATAAAACAACCATCTAAATATTAATTTCCCTACATGTCCTAAATCTAACAGTATGCCACATGCATGGGTGCACAATAAAACACCTCTCAACGGTAAAAATACTGTATACCCCACAAGCTATTTGTAGCTATTTAGCTACATAATAGCAAAAGCCTTTCATAATTACATTTATCACTTAGTCCTTTGTGGATATTTGCCCTCCTAGCAGATTTTTCCGAAAAAAAAGTAGCAAAGATTCACTTAGAACCCCCCAGTGCAAGTTAAAAAGCATGCTTAGCATTGATTTCCCACATTCAGGAATAAAAAAGTACCCCACTTGCATCCATACACACAGAGACACTGCCAGCAAATAGGAATCTGGGTGCAAAGAAGAGGAAAAAAAAACTTTTCCCTTTGAAATGATCTGCACAAACTGTTTTGGGAACACGTTCTTACTAAAAACGTTATTTCAATACATCTCTGCTGCGAAGCGCGGGTATTTTGCTAGTGTATTAATATATTTGTTTAGGTTTTGTCTTCACATTAAATAGTACTTGGGTAAGAATTCTGCTAGTATGAATCAAAGGATCATTGTGCTAAATAGATGAAAGTACCTTTGTTCCCAAAACAGTTTGTGCAGATCATTTCAAAGGGAAAAGTTTTTCATATAGATAGAAAGACAGATAGATGGACAAAAAGAAAAGAAAGACACAGATATACAGACATACATATAGACAGACAGATAGATACAGATACATAAACAAAAAAAATCTCTTCTTCACAATCTAATCCAGCTAGAAACCTCAGAAAGCACTCACACGCTCCTCTCTGTTCTGCCAGTAATAGAAACATGATCAAGAAACAAAGACAAGAATATACCGCACTCAAAAGGTTCTAGATATATATGTATAAAAGACCCTTTATTTGGGGGACCATGAAGGTCAAAAAATGGGGTACAAAGATACAAGACAGACATAGAGTTAAAAATCTAAAACCAAGTAGCATAGAGGTATCCAACTCAATATAATAGTAAAGTGAACAATGCATAAGAATCAAACACATCAATCCCAACCAGATTTGCGCCTTAGGGTAATGAATGGAGGAGGACACATCGGAATTAGCGTTTATGAAGGGGGCTAGTCCCTTGAGCACCCAGGGGACTTCCATCTCTGATACAAGGGAGGAGGAACGAAGGATCAGGGAATGCAAGGCAGGTGGTTTAGTGGTTAGAGGGACTCCATTATAAGGAACGTAGTATAGGGTAATCTTCGCCAAGGACCTACATGCCGAACTGTTTTGCCTGCCTGGGTGCTAGGGTCGGCATGTGGTGGATCGTTGTAGGAAGAGTTAGTGGGGGAGAAGGGTTTGCTGAAAAGGAACCTCTTCATGCTTCCTCCTTCCCCCCCTTGATGACAATAGGAAATAAGGAGCATGGCACACTGACAATAGGGAATGGGTCAAACATGCACTGACAATGGGAATAGGGAGCATGGCACCTGACAATCAGACTGTGGGGGAGCAGGCAATGCAATCCAGAATGGGGGAAGCATGGCACTGACAATAAGATGGGGGAAGCAGGCACTGACAAGGGGAATAGGGAGTAGAGTATGGCCTGCCCATCGGAATCCGGAGCCTGGCCCTGCCCCACTCGGCATGGGGGGAGCATGGCCCTGCCCCTAGGCATCCGGCGCATGGCCCTGCCACTCGGAATGGGTTTACAAC
>JAACNH010001318.1:0-79093 GCA_019447015.1 Hymenochirus boettgeri
ATTACGGGTATTAATACATATACTGTAGTTCTGGTGGTACGGGGATACTATATATTAATATTGAGAATTACCGGTATTAATAATATAGATCTGGTTGTACAGGGATAATTATATTATTGAGAATTACTGCTATTAATACATATACGCTAGTTCTGGTTGGTACAGGGATACTATATAATATAGAGAATTACAGGTATTAATACATATACTGTAGTTCTGGTTGGTACAGGGTTAATTTCCTATTGCCATTTGGAGTCAGGAAAGGAATTTCTCCCACACACACACCCCTTTTTAGCTGGGCTTTTTTGCCTTCCTCTGGATAAACTGTTAGTGTTTAAAAAGGAGGATTGAAAAAGGTTGGTCTTGATGGATTACTATTTTACCTATCCCGTTTAATGGTTAGTTTATTGATGATATCCAACTTTATAATTATTTCATTGGTGACCTAAATTTACCCAATTTAACGATCATTTCTTTTGTGATATACCCCATTTAACAGTGACTTTATTGTTAATATACCCCGTTTCATGGGAGTGATTTCTTGTTGATATACCCCATTTAACGGTGATTTTATTGGTGATATACCCTGTTTAGTGGTGATTTTATTGGTGATATACCCTGTTTAGCGGTGATTTTATTGGTGATATACCCCATTTAACGGTGATTTTATTAGTGATATACCCTGTTTAGCGGTGATTTTTTTGGTGATATACCCCATTTAACAGTGATTTTATTGGTGATATACCCTGTTTAGCGGTGATTTTATTGGTGATATACCCTGTTTAGCGGTGATTTTATTGGTGATATACAGCATTGAACTAATTGTATTTAAAATATACCCCATTTAACGGTGATTTTATTGGTGATATACCTAGTTTAGCGGTGATTTTATTGGTGATATACCCTGTTTAACAGTGATTTTATTGGTAATATGCCCCATTTAAT
The DNA here is from genome assembly GCA_019447015.1 of Hymenochirus boettgeri. NCBI lineage: Eukaryota > Metazoa > Chordata > Amphibia > Anura > Pipidae > Hymenochirus > Hymenochirus boettgeri. The sequence continues at coordinate 946 of JAACNH010001318.1, forward strand.
GGGTATTTTATTGGCGATATACCCCATTTAACGGTTATTTTATTGGTGATATACCCCATTTAATGGGTATTTTATTGGTGATATACTCTTTTTAATGGGTATTTTATTGGTGATAAACCCCACTTAATTATTATTTTTTTGGTGATATACCCCATTTAACGGTTATTTTATTGGTGATATACCCCATTTAACAATGATTTTATCAGTAGTATACCCCATTTAATGGTCATTTTATTGGTGATATACCCCATATAAAGGTTATTTTGTTGGTGATGTACCCCATTTAATGGTTATTTTATTGGTGATATACCCCATTCAGTGGTTATTTTATTGGTGATATACCCCATTCAATGGTTATTTTATCGGTGATATACCCAATTTAACGGTGCTTTAATTGGTGACATACCATACCACCAGGTTATATGGAATGTAGCGGATTGTGGGATATGGAATGTAGCGGATTGTGGGATATGGAATGTAGCGGATTGTGGGATATGGAAGTAGCGGATTGGGGGATATGGAATGTAGGCGGATGTGGGATATTGGATGTGCGGATTGTGGGATATGGAATGTAGGGATTGTGGGATTGGAATAGCGGATTGTGGGATATGGAATGTAGGGATTGTGGGATATGGAATGTAGCGGATTGTGGGATATGGAATGTAGCGGATTGTGGGATATGGAATGTAGCGGATGTGGGGGATATGGACTGTAGCGGATTGATATTGTGCGGATTGGAATGTAGTAGCGGATTGTGGGATATGGACTGTAGTGGATTGTGGGATATGGAATGTAGCGGTTGTGGGATATGGAATGTAGCGGATTGTGGGATATGGAATTTAGCGGATTGTGGGATATGGAATGTAGCGGATTGTGGGATATGGAATTTGTTAGGGATTGTGGGATACTGGAATGTAGTCGGATTGTGGGTATGGAATGTAGCGGATTGTGGGATATGGAATGTAGCGGATTGTGGGGAATGGATGTAGTTGGGGGGTGGAATGGAATGTAGTGGATTGTGGGATATGGAATGTTAGGGATTGTGGGATATGAATGTAGCGGATTGTGGGAATGGAATGAGCGTGGATTGTGGGATAGGGAATGTAGTGGATTGTGGATAAGGAATGTAGGGGATTGTGGATATAGGAAGTTGTAGTGGATTGTTGGATATGGAATGTAGTGGATTGTGGGTATGAATGTAGTGGATTGTGGGATATGGAATGTAGTGGTTGTGGGATATTGAATGTAGGGTATTAGGCGGATTGTGGGATATGGAATGTAGCGGATTGTGGGATTTTTTAATGGAATGTAGCGGATTGTGGGATTATGAAGATTAGTGGATTGTGGGATAGGAATGTAGTGATTGTGGGTGGGATATGGAAGGTAGTGGATTGGGGGATAGGATGTAGGGATTGTGGGATATGAAATGTACGTGATTGTGGGATATGGAATGTAGTGGAGTGGATGGGATATGGGTAACTGGATGTGGTTGTGGGATATGGAATGTAGTGGATTGTGGGATAAGGAATTGAGTGGATTGTGGGATATGGAATGTAGTGGATTGTGGGATATGGAATGTAGTGGATTGTGGGATATGGAATGTAGTGGATTGTGGGATATGGAATGTAGTGGATTGTGGGATATGGAATGTACGGGCTGGTGGGATATGGAATGTAGTGGATTGTGGGATAGGAATGTGTGGATTGTGGGGATATGAATGTAGTGTGATTGTGGGAATGGAATGTAGTGGATGTGTTGGGATATATGAATGAGTGGATTGTGGGATAGAATGTAGTGGATGTGGGATATGTGGCTGTGGGATAGTGAATTGTAGTGGATTGTGGATATGGAATGTAGTGGAGTGTGGGATAAGGAATGTAGTGGATTGTGGGATATGGAACGTAGCGGATTGTGGGGATATGGAATGTAGCGAGTGTGGGATATGGATATGTAGGTATTGTGGGATATGGATGTAGGGATTGTGGGATTGAATGTAGCGGATGTTGGGATATGGAATGTAGTGGATTGTGGGATAGGAATGTAGTGGATTGTGGATAGGAATGTAGTGGATTGTGGGTATGGAATGTAGCGGATTGTGGGATTATGGAATGTAGGGATTGTGGGTATGGAAAAGTTAGTGGCTTGTGGGTCTATTGATGTAGTGATTGTGGGAAAGGAAGTGAGTGGATTGTGGATAAGGAATGTAGTGGATTGTGGATATGAAATGTAGTGTTGGGATGATGTAGTGGAATTGTGGGAAATTGATGTAGGGATTGTGGATAAGGAAATGTAGTGGATTGTGGGATATGGAATGTAGTGGATTGTGGGATATGGAATGTAGTGGGATTGTGGGATAAGGAATGTAGTGGATTGTGGGATAAGGAATGTAGTGGATTGTGGGATATGGAATGTAGCGGATTGTGGGATATGGAATGTAGTGGATTGTGGGATGAAGGAATGTAGTGGATTGTGGGATATGGAATGTAGTGGATTGTGGTGGATATGGAATGTAGTGGATTGTGGGATAAGGAATGTAGTGGATTGTGGGATAAGGGATGTAGTGGATTGTGGGAATAGTGGATGGATGGAATGTGGGATGTGGGATAAGGATGTAGTGGATTGTGGGATATGGAATGTAGTGGATTGTGGGATATGGAATGTAGTGGATTGTGGGATATGAAATGTAGTGGATTGTGGGATACGGAATGTAGTGGATTGTGGGATATGGAATGTAGTGGATGTGGATAGGGGGGATATGGAATGTAGTGGATTGTGGGATATGGAATGTAGCGGATTGTGGGGATATGGAATGTAGCGGATTGTGGGATATGGAATGTAGGGATTGTGGGATAAGGAAATGTAGGGATTGTGGGATAAGGAATGTAGTTGGGATGTGGGATATGGATATTGTAGCGGATTGTGGGGATGGGGATATGGATGTAGGGATTGTGGGATAGTGGGGGATATGGAATGTAGAGGATGTGGGATATGGAAGCGTAGGATTGTGGATATGAAATGTAGGGATTGTGGGGGGGATATGGAATGTAAGGGATTGTGTGGATATGGAATGTAGCGGATTGTGGGATAGGAATGTAGCGGATTGTGGGATAGGAATGTAGTGGATTGTGGGATATGGAATGTAGTGATTGGGGATGGATGTATGGATTGTGGATATGGAATGTAGTGGATTGTGGGATATGGAATGTAGTGGATTGTGGGATTGGAAATGTAGTGGATTGTGGGATATGGAATGTAGTGGATTGTGGGATAAGGAATGTAGTGGATTGTGGGATATGAAATGTAGTGGATTGTGGGATAAGGAATGTAGTGGATGTGGGAATAGGAATGTTGGATTGTGGGATATGAAATGTAGTGGATTGTGGGATATGAATGTAGTGGATTGTGGGATATGGAATGTAGTGGATTGTGGGATATGAATGTAGTGGATTGTGGGATAAGGAATGTAGTGGATTGTGGGATATGGAAGGTAGTGGATTGTGGGATATGGAATGTAGTGGATTGTGTAGGAATGAGTGATGGGGATAAGATGTAGTGGATTGTGGGATATGGCAGTGTAGTGGATTGTGGGATATGAAATGTAGTGGATTTGTGGGATTGGAATGTAGTGGATTGTGGATATGAAATGTAGTGGATTGTTGGGATATGGAAATGTAGTGGATTGTGGGATATGAAATGTAGTGGTTGGGGATATGGATGTAGTGGATTGTTGGTGGATATTGTGGGATAAGAATGTAGTGGGATTGTGGGTATGAAATGTAGTGGATTGTGGGAATGAAATAGTGGATGTGGGATATGATATGTAGTGGGATTGTGTGATATGGAATGTAGTGGATTGTGGGATAGGAATGTAGGGGATTGTGGGATAGAAATGTAGTGGATTGTGGGATACTAGTGGAATGTAAGTGGATTGTGGGAAAGAATGTAGTGGATTGTGGGATAAGGATGTAGGTATTGTGGGATATGGAATGTAGTGGATTGTGGGATATGGAATGTAGTGGATGTGGGATAGGGATGTAGTGGATTGTGGGATATGGATGTAGTGGATGTGGGATAAGGAATGTCGTGGCTGTGGGATATGAAATGTGTAGGGATGTGTGGATATGGAAGTAGTGGATTGTGGGGGATATGAATGTAGTGGATTGTGGGATATGGAATGTAGTGGATTGTGGGATCAGGGTATGTAGTGGATTGTGGGATATGATAATGTAGTGGATTGTGGGCTATGGAATGTAGTGATGTGGGTAAGGGATGTAGTGGATTGTGGGATATGAAATGTGGGATTGTGGAATATGGAATGTAGTGGGATAGGGGGGAGTGGAATGTAGCAATTCCTGGGAATGTTTCTTTGGTATCTCAGGTTCTATTTGTGCCGTTGGGGTGACAGTTGTCATTCCTGACCCTCTGATCACCCTTCCCTCCCCCCACACTCTATTTAGGAGACACTTGGCTCATGTTGGGACTTGTCTCTCTCTTCACTCTCCAAGGAGAAGCAGCGACTGTGATCTCCTCTCTCTCTCGGTCTTTAAACCCATAGTCTGCCATTACTGGTTATTGTAGGAAATGCTTGGACCAGCTGAGACAATGTTGCGTTTATGTGGCCGTGGGGAACTTTCCCTATGTAAACCTCTTGTGATCTGTTATTTAAGCCGGATGTTCTGTCTGGTCTTACATACAGAACACTCCAGAAACCCCTGTGCTCCCCGGTTGGAGAATATTATTGCTCCTTTCAGTGTAATTGATGAACCCACACTGCCCCCGGTGGAGAATATTATTTGCTCTTCAGTGTATTAGATGAACCACACACTGCCCCCGGTGGCAGTCCCAGTAGTAGTTTCGCTGGTCATTCTGCTTTAAGTGTAACAATAAGAGTGAATTGATGACTCCAGTTTGGCTCCATCACTTTTTCTTTTATTCTTCTCTATCATGCTCTTCTCTTCTGGGTTGTCCCCTCCTGCCGCATGGTGTCTACTTCTGTGCCATATCTACAGCAGTTACCTCTGGGAATGGAAAAGGCCAGTTCATCCCCCTGTGGCCCTTGTCCACACTGTTCCTGTGTTGTTGCCAATGGGTCCACCTGTCACCCTGTCACCCCCGATTGCCCAGCCCAGTCCTGTGCCTGAACCCAGGGAAGACGGTGCCCCTGTGGGTTAACAGAACCAGAGGAAGTGCTAGTGGATTCAGCCCTCTTGTTCAATGAAAACCCATTTATTTTGGCCAACAAGAACGACCAGGCTGCGTGGAATTGCCCTGGGGGTCCTCCTACTGGATATGGCAGTTCTGGGGTTTTGAAGACCACCGTGGTACTCCAAGAAGGCAAGCAACACATTTGTGTGTGGTGTGCACTTGTGTTGTCCATATGTTTGAGGCATGTGCCTAACATGGGAGCTGCCATATCAAATGCTAGTACAGCCGGCACAGAGCCATAATGCAGAGAGCAGCCACTAACACGGACCATGTAACAGCATCCTAGCCCCCAGTTTAGAGGGTGTGATTGCCGTTTGCATGTGGCACAACAAGGTGTTATTTTTAAAGCACATGAGGACCGTGTTTGACTCGTGTTTACTTGGTCTTGGCTTTCCCCAGTTCTTTTGTCTGTGCACCTGCATCTTACATCCATGTGGCTTGACACCCCCTGCTTTATCCCTGCCTTGCCTGGGGGCAGGATCGTGTATGAAGTTCTGTGTGTGCTGGGGTCTCCTATGCTGATTGCATGTATGGAATGGGGGCTCTGGGTACTCCCTCTGGTGTTTTTTCTCCATTGTTATATTCCCCATTTAATCACTGGGACACATTATGTCTTATTTTTAATGTCTACTTTTCTTAAACTGCCCATAAAGTGTTCTAATAGTGTTAGTTTTTGCACAGACCATGTAGATGTCTGTGATTGGTTAGTTTATAATAGGACAGATATTATTAGCCATACATGAGGTCACCAGTCCTACGGGAAGGTCACAAGTGGACAGATGAATGTAGAAAAGGAATCTAGGTTCAGATAACTCGTTATTTATAGGAGACCTCAGCTTAGGCTCCTTGCAGGTCACATGGTCAGAATGTTTTCCGAATCATATACATCCCTGACAATCTATTATAATTATATACATCCTGACAATCTATTAAAAAAATGTATTACATCCCTGAAATCTATTATAATATATTACATCCTGACAATTATTATAATATATTACATCCTGACAATCTATTATAATATACATCCTGACAATATATTCTGAATGTATACTTCTGACAATATATTATAATGGTACATCCTGACAATTCTTATAAATATATATCCACACTATTATAATTATTACATCCTGACAATCTATTATAATTATACATCCTGACAATCTATTATCATGTATTACGTCTGACAATCTATATAATGTATAACTCCTAGACTTATCTATTATACTATATACATCCTAGACTATTTATTATAATATAACATACTAACATTATTCTAAATATAATCCTGGACAATCTATTATAATTATACATCCTGTCTTATAAAATCATCTAAAATCTATTATAATGTAACATCCTACACATCTATTATAATGTATCACATCCTACAATCTATTATAATATATACATCCTGAGCAATTATTCTAATTATATAAATCTGGCTCTTATACATATACACTACAATCTTTATAAGTATACATCCTAGACAGTCTATTATAATGTATACTCCTACAATCATCTATAATATATACATCCTGACAAATTATTAGAATAGTATACATCCTACAATCTATTAAATATATACATCCTACATTATATAATATATACATCCTAACTATATTCTATGTATAATATATACATCCCTGACAATATTATATTATAATAGATACACCGACAACTATTATAAAGATATACATCCTGCTATTATAAGGTATATAGTCTGTACAATCTTATAATGTAACATCCTGAACATCTATTAATGTATACATACACAAATATATAATATGTATACATCCTGAAATCTAGTATAACTATATATAATTAATGAACATCTATTAAATATTACATCCCTAGACATTATATAATATAGATAATTCCTGACAGCTATTATATAATATATAATCTAACTATTATTATATATAACATCCTGACAATCTATATAATATATACATCCTGACATTATTTATAATGAGATTACATCCTAATCTATCTTATTCTAATAATACATCCAATCTATTTATTACTATATATCTGACTATCCTCCTGACAATCTATATATATATATCATCATGGACTATTATAATATCATCACGTACAATCTATCTACAACTATTATACATGCCTATACCTATCCTATACAGTCTGACTTCTATAATGTATACATCCTAACAATCATCATATCACTGACAATTATATAATACATCCTGACAATCTATTATAATATATAATCCTAACAATATATTAGAATACATAAATCCTGAACTAGTTAGAATTATAATATATACATCGCTTCCAACTAATTATATATTACATCCAACTACTGTTAAAATATCTACAATCCTGACATCTATTATAATTATACATCCTGGCTATTCTAATATATACATTCATTACAATCTATATAGTACATCCTAACATATATTATAATGTATACATCCTAACAATTATTATAATATATACATCCTGAAATCTATTATGATATATACAGTCCTCAATTATAATATATACATCCCTAACTCTTTATTATTAACTGACATCTAACTATTTATTATATATATAATCCGAACTATATTATAATAGATAAATCCTGACAATCTATTAAAATATACCTACCATTATACGATATATATCCATACAATCAATTATAATGATACATCCTAACTATTTTATAATTATACATCCTAACAATTATTATAAATATCACATCCTAATATTATTATAATATATACATCCTGACAATCTGATTATATTATTCCTGACATGTATAATAACATCATAACATCCTACAACTATTATAATATATACATCCTGACAATATATCTATAATATTATACATCCTGCACAATCTATTTATAGATATACATCCTGGACAATCTTTATAAATATACATCCTGACAATGTATAATAACATATTACATCCTGACTATTATAATATATACGTCTCATGACAATCTATTACAATATATATTATATTATATGGGTCCTGACAATAATGTAGTGGATTGTGGGATATGAAATGTAGTGGATTGTGGGATATGGAATGTAGTGGATTGTGGGATAAGGGATGTAGTGGATTGTGGGATATGAAATGTAGTGGATTGTGGAATATGGAATGTAGTGGGATAGGGGGGAGTGGAATGTAGCAGATTCCTGGGAATGTTTCTTTGGTATCTCAGGTTCTATTTGTGCCGTTGGGTGACAGTTGTCATTCCTGACCCTCTGATTCACCCTTCCCTCCCCCCACACTCTATTTTAGGAGACACTTGTCTCATTGTTGGAACTTGTCTCTCTCTTCACTCTCCAAGGAGACGCAGCGACTGTGAGTATCTCCCTCTCTCTCTCGGTCTTTAAACCCATAGTCTGCCATTACTGGTTGTATTGTAGGAAATGCTTGGACCAGCTGAGACAATGTTGCGTATGTGGCCGCTGGGAACTTTCCCTATGTAAACCTCTTGTGATCTGTTATTTAAGCCGGATGTTCTGTCTGGTCTTACATACAGAAACACTGCCCCCGGTGGAGAATATTATTGCTCCTTTCAGTGTAATTAGATGAACCCACACTGCCCCCGGTGGAGAATATTATTGCTCCTTTCAGTGTAATTAGATGAACCCACACTGCCCCCGGTGGCAGTCCCAGTAGTAGTTCGCTGGTCATTCTGCTTTAAGTGTAACAATAAGAGTGAATATGATGACTCAGTTTGGCTCCATCACTTTTTCTTTTATTCTTCTCTCTCATGCTCTTCTTCCTTCCTGGTGTCTCCCCTTCCTGCCGCATGGTGTCTACTTCCTGTGCCATATCTACAGCAGTTACCTCTGGGAATGGAAAAGGCCAGTTCATCCCCCCCTGTGGCCCTTGTCCACCCTGTTCCTGCTGTTGTTGCCAATGGGTCCACCTGTCACCCTGTCACCCCGATTGCCCAGCCCAGTCCTGTGCCTGAACCCAGGGAAGACGGTGCCCCTGTGGGTTACACAGAACCAGAGGAAGTGCTAGTGGACTCTCAGCCCATCTTGTTCAATGAAAACCCATTTATTTTGGCCAACAAGAAGCGACCAGGCTGCGTTGGAATTGCCCTGGGGGGTCCTCCTACTGGATATGGCAGTTCTGGGGTTTTGAAGACCACCGTGTACTCCAAGAAGGCAAGCAACACATTTGTGTGTGGTTGTGCACTTGTGTTGTCCATATGTTTGAGGCATGTGCCTAACATGGGAGCTGCCATATCAAATGCTTAGTACAGCCGGCACAGAGCCATAATGCAGAGAGCAGCCACTAACACGGACATGTAACAGCATCCTAGCCCCCAGTTTAGAGGTGTGATTGCCGTTTGCATTGTGGCACAACAAGTGTGTTATTTTTAAAGCACATGAGACCGTGTTTGACTCGTGTTTACTTGGTCTTGGCTTTCCCCAGTTCTTTCTGTCTGTGCACCTGCATCTTACATCCATGTGGCTGTGACACCTCCCTGCTTTATCCCCTGTCCTTGCCTGGGGCAGGATCGTGTATGAAGTTCTGTGTGCTGGGGTCTCCTATGCTGATTGCATGTATGGAATGGGGGCTCTGTGTACTCCCCTCTGTGTTTTTTCTCCATTGTTATTATTCCCCATTTAAATCACTGGGACACATTATGTCTTTATTTTTAATGTCATACTGTTTCTTTAAACTGCCATAAAGTGTTCTAATTAGTTGTTAGTTTTTGCACAGACCATGTAGATGTCTGTGATTGGTTAGTATTATAATAAGGACAGATATTATTAGCCATACATAGAGGTCACAGTCCTACGGGAAGGTCACAAAGTGGACAGATTAATGTAGAAAAGGAATCTAGGTTCAGATAACTCGTTATTTATAGGAGACCTCAGCTTAGTGCAGGTCACAGGGTCAGAATGTTCAATATATACATCCTGACAATCTATTATAATATATACATCCTGACAATCTATTATAATGTATACATCCTGACAATTATTCTGAATGTATACTTCTGACAATATATTATAATGGATACATTCCTGACAATCTCATATATTTACCTGCAATATATATATACTTCGACACATGATGAATGTAGTCCTGCATTATATAATGTATACCTCCGACAATCTCTATAAGTATATCCTACATCTATTATAATGTATCATCCTGACAATCTATTATATGTACATCCTGACATCTAATGTTATCTGACAATCTATATAATGTATACGTCCTAACTATTTATTATATATATACATCCTAACTATTTATTATAATATATACATCCTAACATTTATGTCAAATATACATCCTGACAATGCTATTAGAATTATTATACATCCTGGCTATCAAATACTCATCATTACAATCTTTATAATGTATACATCCTCAACAGTCTATTATAAATGTATCATCCCCTAACCATCTATTATAATATATACATCTCAATACAATCTATATACAATGTACATCCTGGCTATTATAATATATAACATCATAACAATCTATTATAGCGTATACATCCTACAGTCTATTATAATGTATACATCCTAACATCTTATAATATATACATCCCTGAAATCTATTGAATATATACACTCTAACATCTATTAGAATATACATCCTAACTATTTTATATAATATATAACATCCTAACTATATTTATTATTACAGTACTATTAATTCCATAAATATTACATCATTAGATACAGGAAGCTATTATAGATATTACATCCTGGCTATTATAATATATACTCATTAATCTCATTAATGTAGTACACTCCTACAGTCTATCATAATGTATACATACACAAATATATAATATATACATCTGAAATCTAGTTAATAATTAATTACTAACATCTATTAGAATATACATCCTAACTATTTATTATAATATAATACATTCCTAACATTTATTAAATATATACATCCTAACTAGTTTTATTATATATAACATCCTGACAATCTATATAATATATACATCCTGGACTATTATTATAATAATTACATCCTAAATCTTATTTAATATACATCCAACTATTTATTATAAATTACATCCTTGACAATCTATATATATTATACATCCTGGCTATTATAATATATACATCATTACAATCTATTATAATGTATACATCCTAACAGTCTATTATAATGTATACATCCTAACATGCTAGTTATAAATATTACATCCTGACATCTATTATAATATATAATCCTAACCAATATATTAGAATAACTACAATCCTAAGCTAGGTTTATAATATATACATCCTAACTATTTATTATAATATATACATCCTAACTATTTATTATAATATATACATCCTGACATTCTATTATAATTATACATCCTGGCTATTTAATATATACATCATTACAATCTATTATAGTAACATCCTAACAGTTATTATAATGTATACATCCTAACAATCTATTATAATATATACATCCTGACAATCTATTATATATATACTCCTAAAAATCTTCAAATTCATTGAATTAATCTAATAACCTCCTAACTTTTATTATAATAGACATCCTAACTATTTATTATATAATATACATCCGACAATGTATTATAATAATGAAATCGGCTGACAATTATAAGATATCCTACCATATCATATAACCATCTATTATAATGGATACATCCATACAGTCTATTATAATGTATGATCCTAACAATTATTATAATATCACCATCCTGACAATCTATTATAATATATACATCCTGACAATCTATTATATGTATGTCCTGACAATGTATAATAACATATACATCCTGACAATATATTATAATATATACATCCTGACAATCTATTATAATATATACATCCTGACAATCTATTATAATATATACATCCTGACAATGTATAATAACATATACATCCTGACTATTATAATATATACGTCCTGACAATCTATTACAATATATATATATTTATATGGGTCCTGACTAATCCTTTATTATAATCTATTATAATAACCCATATTAATATAGTACCTCATAATATTATAATGCCCTGATGTGCTGTTATACCCTGCATTGCTGTAATTCCCAGTATCACATACGTTATTTTTGTTAAATAGCTAAACACCATCTGTGTACAGAAATCACTTACAACGTCCCTGTCCTGTATAACTCAGTCTGTGTCCTTGTACCTTTATATGGACACAGAACTCCTCAGTGACTTCTAATATCCTTATAATTTACAGTAGGGGATACATTATCCTTTAATACATGGGTGGTACCCAGAGTTCCTCTGTATAACTCAGTCCTGTGTCCCTTGTACCTTTCATATATGACCAGACCCTCATGACTTCTAATATCCATCAATTTACAGTAGGGGAATACATATCCCTTATATTAACATGAGTGGTATCCAGAGTTTCCCTGTATAACTCAGATCCTGTTTCCCGTCCTTTTATAGACACAGAACTCCTCGTGAACTTCTACTTCTTATAAGTTACAGTAGGGATCATTACTCCCTTATAAACATGGGATGGTACCCAGAGTTCTCTGTATAACTCAGTCTGTGTCCTTGTACCTTTATATGGACACAGAACTCCCTCATGCTTCTAATATCCTTCATTGTACAGTAGGGGATACTTATCCTTATAATCAGTGTGTACATGGTGGATACCCAGAGTTCTCTGTATAACTTCGCGTGTCCTTGTACCTTTTATCTGGACACAGAACGCCTCAGTGACTTCTAATATCCTTATCAGTTTACAGTAGGGGATACGATTCCTTATAATACCATGGGTGGTACCCAGAGTTTCTCTGATAACTCGGTCTGTCGTCCGCTTGTACCGTTTATAGGGACACAGACTCCTCAGTGCTTCTAATATCCTTATAATTTAATAGGGGTACCATTATCCCTAAATACACTGAGGGTACCCAGAGTTCTCTGTATAACTCATTCTGTGGTCCTGTGTACCCTTTATTAGACACATAACTTCCTCAGTGATCTTCCTAACTATTCCTTATAATTTACAGTAGGGGATCACATTGATCCTTATATACCTGAGTGGTACCCACGAAGTTCCCTTAATAACTCCATGTCTGTGTCCTATGTACCTTTTATAGACCAGAACTCCTCAGTGACTTCTAATAATCCTATAATTTGACAGTAAGGGGATCATTCTCCGTATAATCATGAGTGGTACCCAGGTTCCCTGTATAAAACATCAGTCTTGTCCTTGTAACCTTGTTATATAGACACACGAACAACTCCTCAGTGACTTTCTAAATCCTTATAATTTACAGTAGGGGATACATTATCCCTTATCAATACATGAGTGGTAACCCAGAGTTCTCCTGTATAACTCGTTCTGTGTCCTTGTACCTTTATTAGGACCGAACTCCGCAGTGACTTCTAATATCCTTATAATTACAGTAGGGGATCCAATTATCCCTATAATACATGAGTGGTACCCAAGTTCCCTGTAAACTCAGTGGTGTCCTTGTAACCTTATTATGACCACAGACCCCTCAGTGACTTCTATATATGCGCTGTTTAAAATTAAAATTTACAGTAGAGATACACTTATCCCTTATAATACATGCGTGGTACCCAGAGTTCCTCGTATAACTCAGTCTGTGTCCTTGTACCTTATACTAGACCACAGAACCTCCTCAGTGGACTTCTAATATCCTTATAATTTACATAGGGATACCTATTATCCCTTGATAATACATGAGTGGTACGCAGAGTTCCTCTGTATAACTCAGTCTGTGTCCCTGTATACCTTTATAACTGGACCACGAAACCCTCAGTGACTTCTATATCTTATAATTTACAGTAGGTATACTTATCCCTTATAATCATGATGGTACCGACAGAGTTTCCCCTTATAAACTCCGATTCTGTGTCCTTGTAAACCTTTATAGAGCACAGAACTCCTCAGTGAACTTTCTAATATCACTTAATATTACATAGGGGATCCTTATCCATTATAAATACTGAGTTTTCCGAGAGTTCTCTGTATAACTCAGTCTGTGTCCTTGTACCTTTATATGAACCACGAACTCCTCAGTGATTTCTAGATTCTTATAATTTACAGTAGGGATACATTATCCCTTAGTAATACATGAGTTGTACCCAGAGTTCCCTGTATAACTCAGTCTGGTGTCCTTGTACCTTTTATATAGACACGACTCCTCCGTGACTTCTAATATCCTATAATTTACAGTAGGGGATACATTATCCCTTATAATACATGAGTGGTACCCAGAGTTCCCTGTATAACTCAGTCTGTGTCCTTGTACCTTTATATAGACACAGAACTCCTCAGTGACTTCTAATATCCTTATAATTTACAGTAGGGGATACATTATCCCTTATAATACATGAGTGGTACCCAGAGTTCCCTGTATAACTCAGTCTGTGTCCTTGTACCTCTAATAGTGTTATGTGATGTTTATTTGTTGACTGTATTATGTCTGGTTAGCTTATCTGGGTTCGGACTTGTTCTGTTTCCTGACATCAGACCCCATTGGTACTAGTGTACTATCTCTCTGCAGGTTATTATTTAACCCTCGGTGAACATCCAATGTAGTTAATATCTGTACTAAATTTGGTTGTTGTGTTTTCTAGACTCCCTCCAGTGACCTTCCAGAAACTGCCAATAGGGGTGTGCCGGGTTCCCCCAGTGCTCAGCAGGTGAGTGATTGGCAGTGTTAGGGCTGTACTGGTGCCATTGGTGCCCTTACAATGTAGTTTGGCTTGAGAGAACCATATTACTGTTATTTCTATTTTCTTCTTTTTTCTCTTTTTGGACTGTATCTTCTCCCACAGTTTTACCTTGATTGGATTCAACTGTGACCAGACCTAATCAGCGATGATTACCTGTCTCTTTAATTGGATTCAACTGTGAGCAGACCTAATCAGCGATGATCACCTGTCTCTTTAATTGGATTCAACTGTGAGCAGACCTAATCAGCTCTGATTACCTGTCTCTTTAATTGGATTCAACTGTGAGCAGTCCTAATCAGCGATGATAACCTGTCTCTTTAATTGGATTCAACGGTGAGCAGACCTAATCAGCGCTGATTACCTGTCTCTTGATTGGATTCAACTGTGAGCAGACCTAATCAGCTCTGATTACCTGTCTCTTTAATTGGATTCAACTGTGAGCAGACCTAACCAGCGCTGATTACCTGTCTCTTTAATTGGATTCAACTGTGAGCAGACCTAACCAGCGCTGATTACCTGTCTCTTTAATTGGATTCAACTGTGAGCAGACCTAATCAGCTCTGATTACCTGTCTCTTAATTGGATCTCAACTGTGAGGCAATACTAACTCAGTCGTATGATATCCTTTCTCTTTCTATGGATTCAACTGTGAGCAGACCTAATCACACTGATACGCTCTCTTTATTGGATTCACTGTGACAGACCTAATCAGCGCGCATATTACCTGTCTCTTTAATTGGATTCAACTGTGAGCAGTACCTAATCAGCGTTATGATACCTGTCTCTTTGATTGGATTCAACTGTGAGCAGACCTAATCACGCTTGATTACCTGTCTCTTTAATTGGTTCAACTGTGAGCAGACCTACATCGCTGATACCTGTCTCTTAATTGGATTCAACTGTGACCAGACCTAATCAGCGCTTGATTACCTGTCCTCTGTTAATTGATTTCAACTGTGGCAGACCTAATCAGTCGATTACCTGTCTCTTTAATTGGTTTCACTGTGAGCAGACGCTCAATCAGCGCGATTACCCTTTCTCTTTATTGGATTCAACTGTGAGCAGCACCTAATCAGGGCTCGATTACCTGTCTCTTTAATTGAATTCAACTGTGAGCAGACCTAATCAGCGCCGATTACCCTGTCTCTTTAATTGGATTTCAACTGGTGAGCAGACCTAATCATGCGCTGATTACCTGTCTCTTAATTGGATTCAACTGTGAGCAGACCTAATCAGCGCTGATTACCTGTCTCTTTTAATTGGATTCAAAACTGGTATGAGCAAGACCTAATCACTCTGATTACCTGTCTCTTTAATTGGAATTTCAACTGTGAGCAGACCTAATCAGCGCTGATTACCTGTCGTCTTAATTGGATTCAACTGTGAGCAGACCTAATCAGCGCCGATTACCTGTCTCTTTAATTGATTTCAACTGTGACCAGACCTAATCAGCGCCGATTACCTGTCTCTTTAATTGATTTCAACTGTGAGCAGACCTAATCAGCGCTGATTACCTGTCTCTTTAATTGGATTCACCTGTTGAGCAGACCTAATCAGCGCTGATTACCTGTCTCTCTTATTGGATTCAACTGTGAGCAGACCTATCAGCGCTGTTACCTGTCTCTTTATTGATTCAACTGTGAGCAGACCTATCATCTCTGATTACCTGTCTCTTTAATTGGATTCAACTGGGAGCAGACCTATCACGCTGATTACCTGTCCCTTTATTGATTCAACTGTGAGCAGACCAAATCATCGCTGATTACCTGTCTCTTTAATGATTAACTGTGACACAGACCTATCAGCGCTATTACCTGTCTCTTTAATTGATTCAACTGTGAGGCAGACCTAATCAGCGCTGATTACCTGTCTCTTTAATTGGATTCAACTGTGAGCAACCTAATCAGCTGATTACCTGTCTCTTAAATTGGATTCAACTGTGAGAGACCTAATCAGCGCTTATTACTGTCTCTTTAATTGTTTCAACTGTGAGCAGACCTAATCAGCCTGATTACCTGTCTCTTTATTGGATTCCAACTGTGAGCAGACCTAATCAGCGCCGATTACCTGTCTCTTAATTTGATTTCAACTGTGAGCAGACTAATCAGCTCTGATTACCTGTCTCTTTAATTGGATTCAACTGTGAGCACCTAATCAGCGCTGATTACCTGTCTCTTTATTGATTTCAACTGTGAGCAGACCTATCAGCTCTGATTACCTGTCTCTTTAAATTGGATTCAACTGTGATGCAGACCTTAATCAGCGCCGATTACCTGTCTCTTTAATTGATTTCAACTGTGAGCAGACCTAATCAGCTCTGATTACCTGTCTCTTTAATTGGATTCAACTGTGAGCAGACCTAATCAGCGCCGATTACCTGTCTCTTGATTGGATTCAACTGTGAGCAGACCTAATCAGCGCTGATTACCTGTCTCTTTAATTGGATTTCAACTGTGAGCAGACCTATCATCGCTGATTACCTACCTGTCTCTTTAATTGGATTCAACTGTGAGCAGACCTAATCAGCTCTGATTACCTGTCTCTTTAATTGGATTCAACTGTGAGCAGACCTAATCAGCGCCGATTACCTGTCTCTTTAATTGATTTCAACTGCGAGCAGACCTAATCAGCGCTGATTACCTGTCTCTTTAATTGATCAACGTGAGCAGACCTAATCAGCGCTGATTACCTGTCTCTTTAATTGGATTAACTGTGAGCAAACCTAATCAGCGCTATTACCTGTCCTTTAATTGATTCACTCGTGAGCAGACCTAATCAGCGCAGATTACCTGTCTCTTTAATTGATTCAACTGTGAGCAGCACCTTCAGCGCCGATTACCTGTCTCTTAATTGGATTTCAACTGTGAGCAGACCTAATCACGCGCAGATTACCTGTCTCTTATGGATTCAACTGTGAGCAGACCTAATCAGCGCGATTACCTGTCTCTGATTGGATTTAACTGTGAGCAACTAATCAGCGAGTTACCTTCTCTTATTGTATTCAACTGTGAGCAGCCTAATCAGCGCAGATTACCTGTCTCTTATTGGAGTTAACTAGTCACCGAACCTAATCGCTCGATTACCTGTCTCTTATTGGATTACCTGTGAGCAGACTAATCAGCGCGATTACCTGTCTCTTTTGATTCAACGTGAGCAGACCTTATCAGCGCTGATTACCTGCTCTCTTGATTGGATTTCAACTGTGAGCAGACCTAATCAGCGCTAATTAAACCCTGTCCTCTTGATTGGATTCCCCGGTGAGCAGACCTAATCAGCGCTGATTAACTGTCTCTTGATTGGATTCACTGATCCAACCTATCAGCGCTGATTACCTGTCTCTTGATTGGATTCACGTGAGCAGACCTAATCAGCGCTATTACCTGTCCTTTGATTGGATTCAACGGTAGCAGACCTAATCACGCTGATTACCTGTCTCTTGATTGGATTCACAGTGAGCAGACCTAATCAGCGCTAATTACCTGTCTCTTGATTGGATTCAACGTGAGCAGGCCTACATCAGCGCTGATTACCTGTCTCTTTTTGATTGGCGTTCAAAACTGTGGGAGGCCAAGACTCACCCTAATCAAATGCGAACATGCGATATACCTGTCTCTTGATTGGATTAACGGTAGCAGACCTAATCAGCGATGATTACCTCTTCTCTTGATTGGATTCAACTGTGCCAGACCTAATCAGCGATGATCACCTGTCTCTTATTGGATTTAAACTGTGAGCAGACCTAATCAACGATGATTACCTGTCTCTTTGATTGTTCAACTGTGACCCAGACCTAATCAGCGATGATTTAACCTGTCTCTTCTCTTTGATGGATTCAACTGTGACTCAGACCTCAATCAGCGATGTGAATACCTGTCTCTTTTGATTGTATTCAACTGTGACCAGACCTAATCAGCGATGATTACCCTGTCTCTTAAATGGATTCAACGTATGAGCAGACCTAATCAGCGATGATTACCTTCTCTCTTTATGGATTCACTGTGACCAAGACCTAATCAGCGATGATTACCTGTCCTTTATTGGATTCAACTAACTGTGGACCAGACCTAATCAGCGATGATTACCTGTCTCTTTAATGGATTCAACTGTGACCCAGAACCTAATCAGCGATGATTACCTGTCTCTAATTGGATTCAACGTAGGCAGACCTAATCAGCGAGATTCCTGTCCTCTTTAATTGGATTCAACTGAAGAGCAGACCTAATCAGCGTGATTACCTGTCTCTTGATGTGGATTCAACTGTGAGCAGACCTTAATCAGCGCTTGATACCTGTCTCTGATTGGATTCACTGAGAGCATACCTAATCAGCGTGTTACCTTCTCCTTTAATGGATTCAACTGTAGCAGCCTAATCAGCGTCTGATTACCTGTCTCTTGATTGGATTCATCTGTGATCAGACCTAATATCAGCGCTGATTACCTGTCTCTTGATTGGATTCAACTGTGACAGACTAATCATCGCTGATGACCTGTCTCTGATTGGATTCAACTGTGAGCAGACCTAATCAGCGCTGATTCCTGTCTCTTGATTGGATTCAACTGAAGCAGACCTAATCAGCGCTGATTACCTTTCCTCTTGATTGGATTCAACTGAGAGCATACCTAATCAGCGCTGATTACCTGTTCTCTTGATTGATCAACTGAGAGCCGACATAATCACGCGCTGATATTCCTGTCTCTTTAAATGATTTCAACTGTGAGCAGACCTAATCAAGCGATGATTACCTGTCTCTTGAATTGGATTCAACTGAGAGCAGACCTAATCAGCTCTGATTACCTGTCTCTTTTAATTGTATCAACTGTGAGCCAGTCCTAATCATGATCCGTTATACCCGTGGGATGAGATCACTTACTGTAATTCTCCATATTAGACACTGTTTACCGCGTGGGAATGGACACTTACTTGTAATTCTCCATATTAGACGCTGTTTTCCCCGTGTTGGACATGGACACTTACAGTAATTCCCATATTAGACGACTGTATTACCCGTGGGATGGACACTATGTAATTCTCCATATTAGACACTGTATCCCGTGGGATGGACACTTACTTGTAATTCTCCATATTAGACGCTGTATTACCCGTGGATGGACACTTACTGTAATTCTCCATATTAGAACCTGTATTACCCTGGGATGGACCTTACTGTAATTTCCATATTAGACACTGTATTACCCGTGGGATGGACACTTACTGTAACCTTAAACTCTCCATATTAGACCTGTATTAACCCTTGGGATGGACACTTACTGTAACTCTCCATATTAGACACTGTATTAACCCGTGGTAGACATTACTGTAATTCTCCATATTAGACCTGTATTACCCGTGGGATGGTACACTTACTGTAATTCTCCCATATTAGACGCTGTATTACCCGTGGGATGGACCACTTACTGTAATTCTCCATATTAGACACTGTAATTACCCGTGGATGGACACTTACTGTAATTCTCCATATTAGACCTGTAATTACCCGTGGGATGGACACTTACTGTATTCTCCATATTAACACTGTATAACCCTGTGGGATTGGACACGTTACTGTAACTCTCCTTTAGACCTGTATTACCTGGAGGACCACTTACTGTACTCTCCATATTAGACGCTGGTATTAACCCGTGGGATGGACACTTACTGTAATCTCCATATTAGAACGCTGTATTACCCTGGATGGCACTTACTGTTTCTCCTATTAGAACCTTATTCCCTGGGATGGACACTTACTGTAATTCTCCATATTAGATACGCTGTATTTACCGTGGGATGGACACTTACTGTTATATTCTCCTCCATATTAGACGCGTGTATCCCCTTGGGATGGACCACTACAGGCGTCTAACTATGGAAATTACGTAAGTGTCCATCCCACGGGTAATACAGTGTCTAATATGGAGAATTACAGTAAGTGTCCATCCTACGGGTAATAACAGCGTCTAATATGGAGAATTACAGTAGTGGTCCATCCCCGGGTAATACAGCGTTTAATATGGAGAATTACAGTAAGTGTCCATCCCACGGGTACTACAAGCGTCTAAGATGAGATTTACAGTAAGTGCCATCCACGGGTATACAGTGTCCTAATATGGAGAATTACATAAGTGTCCATCCCTCAGTAATACAGTGTCTAATATGGAGAATTACAGTAGTGTCCATCCCACGGAATACCTTGTCAGATTGGAGTAATACAGTAAGTGTCCATCCCACGGGTAATACAGTGTCTAATATGGAGAATTACAGTAGTGTCCATCCCACGGTAATACAGTGCTATATGGAGAGTTACAGTAGTGTCCATCCCACGGCTCAGCGCTAATATGGAGAATTACAGTAAGTGTCCATCCCACGGTAATACCTCGTCTAAATAGTGAGAATTACAGTAAGTGTCCATCCCACGGTAATACACGTCTAATATGGAGATTACAGTAAGTGTCCATCGCCACGGGTAATACAGTGTCTAATATGGAGAGTTACAGTAATGTCCATCCCACGGTAATACAGTGTCTAATATGGAGAATAACAGTAAGTGTCCACCCACGGTAATACAGTTCCTATTGGAGGTTAAGTAAGTGCTCCCACGTAACAGCTCTAATATGGAGAATTACAGTATTACCCGTGGGATGGACACTTACTGTAAACTCTCCATATTAGACACTGATATACCCGTGGGACTGGACCCTTAACTGTTTTCTCCATATTGACACTGTATTACCCCGTGGGATGGAACACTTACTGTAACTCTCCATATAGACACTGTATTACCCTTGGGATGGACACTTACTGTACTTCTCCATATTAGACGCTGTATTACCCTGGGATGGACACTTACTGTAATTCTCCATATTAGAGCGCTGTATTACCCTTGGGATGGACACTACTGTAATTCTCCATATTAGACCTGTATTACCCGTGGGATGGACACTTACTGTAATTCTCCATATTAGAAACGTGTATTACCCGTGGGATGGGACACTTACTGTGTCTCTACAATCGTTTGGAGACACTTATACTGTGTGGAACTACGTTTCTCCATATTAGACACTGTATTACCCGTGGGATGGACACTTACTGTATTCTCCATATTAGACACTGTATTACCCTGGGATGGACACTTACTGTAATTCTCCATATTAGACCTGTATTACCTAGGGATGGACACTTACTGTAATTCTCCATATTAGACACTGTATTACCCGTGGGATGGACACTTACTGTAACTCTCCATATTAGACACTTGTATTACCCGTGGGATGGACACTTACTGTAATCTCCATATTAACACTGTAATTACCCGTGGGATGGACACTTACTGTAATTCTCCATATTAGACACTGTATTACCCTGTGGTATGGACACTTACTGTATATTCTCCATATTAGACGTCTGTATTACCCGTGGGATGGACCACTTACTGTAATTCCTCCATATTAGACACTGTATTACCTGGGATGGACACTTACTGTAATTCTTCATATTAGAGACACTGTATTACCCGTGGGATGGACACTTACTGTACTCTCCATATTAGACACTGTATTACCGTGGGATGGACACTTACTGTAATTCTCCCATTAGACACTGTATTACCTGTGGGATGGACACTTCGTGTAATTCTCCATATTAGACACTGTATTACCAGTGGATGACCTACTTAATCTCCATATTAGAGCTGTATTACCCGTGGATGGACACTTATCTGTAATTCTCCATATTAAGATCACTGTATTACCCGTGGGATGGACACTTACTGTAATTCTCCCTATAGACACTGTATTACCCGTGGGATGACACTTACTGTAATTCTCCATATTAGACACTGTATTACCCGTGGGATGGACACTTACTGTAATTCTCCATATTAGACACTGTATTACCCGTGGGATGGACACTTACTGTAATTCTCCATATTAGACACTTA
This sequence comes from Hymenochirus boettgeri, assembly GCA_019447015.1. Taxonomy (NCBI): domain Eukaryota; kingdom Metazoa; phylum Chordata; class Amphibia; order Anura; family Pipidae; genus Hymenochirus; species Hymenochirus boettgeri. The sequence continues at coordinate 23,757 of JAACNH010001318.1, forward strand.
TTACCCTGGGATGGACACTTACTGTAATTCTCCATATTAGACCTGCTGATACCCGGGATGGACACTTACTGTGATTCCTCCATATTAGACACCTGTTTACCCGTGGATGGACACTTACTGTAATTCTCCATATTAGACACTGTATTACGTGGGGATGGACACTTACTGTAAATTCTCCATATTAGACACTGTATACCATGGATGGACACTTACTGTAATCTCCATATTAGACTGTATTACCCGTGGATGGACACGACTTTTATTCTCCATATTAGACACTGTTTACCCGTGGGATGACATTACTGTAATTCTCCATATTAGACCTGTATTATCGCCTGGGATGGACACTTATGTAATTCTCTCCATATTAGACCTGTATTACCGTGGGATGGACACTTACTGTAATTCTCCATATTAGACACTGTATTACCTGGGTGGACACTTACTGTAATTCTTCATATTAAGACACTGTATTACCCGTGGGATGGACACTTACTGTAACCTCTCCATATTAGACCTCTGTATTAACCCGTGGATGGACACTTACTGTAATTCTCCATATTAATCACTGTATATACCTCGTGGGATGGACACTTACGTAATTCTCCATATTAGACCTGTATTACCCTGTTGGGGATGGACACTTACTGTAACTCTTCCATATTAGAGCTGTATTACCCGTGGATGGACACTTCTGTAATTCTCCATATTAGACACTGTATTACCCGTGGGATGGACACTTACTGTAATTCTCCATATTAGACACTGTATTACCCGTGGGATGGACACTTACTGTAATTCTCCATATTAGACCTGTATTACCCGTGGGATGGACACTTACTGTAATTTCTCCATATTAGACCTGGTATTACCCTGGGATGGACACTTACTGTAATTCTCCATATTAGACAGCTGTAATACCCGTGGTGGACACTTACTGTAATTCTCCATATTAACGACTGTATTACCCGTGGGATGGACACTTACTGTAATTCTCCATATATAGACACTGTATACCCGTGGGATGGACACTTACTGTATTCTCCATATTAGACACTGTATTACCCGTGGATGGACACTTACTGTAATTCTCCTATTAGACCTGTATTACCCGTGGGATGGACACTTACTGTAATTCTCCATATTAGACACTGTATTTTCGTTGGGATGGACACTTACTGTAATTCTCCATATTAGACACTGTATTACCCGTGGGATGGACACTTACTGTAATTCTCCATATTAGACACTGTATTACCCGTGGGATGGACCCTTACTGTAACTCTCCATATTAGACACTGTATTACCTGGGATGGACACTTACTGTATTCTCATATTAGCACGCTATTACCCGTGGGATGGACACTTACTTACTTCTCATATTAGACGCTGTATTACCCGTGGGATGGACACTTACTGTAATTCTCCTATTTAGACACTGTATTACCCGTGGGATGGACACTTACTGTATTCTCCATATTAGACGCTGTATTACCCTTGGGATTGCACTTACTGTTATTCTCCATATTAAGACCTGTATTACCGTGGGATGGCACTTACTGTAATTCTCCATATTAGACACGTATTACCTGTGGGATGGACCCTTACTGTAATTCTCCATTTAGACGACTGTATTACCCGTGGGTTGACACTTACTGTAATTCTCCCATATTAGACACTGTATTACCCTGGGATGGACACTTACTGTAATTCCTCCATATTAGACACTGTATTACCCGTGGGATGGACACTTACTGATATTCTCCATATTAGACCTGTATTACCCTGTGGATGGACACTTACTGTAATCTCCATATTAGACACTGTATTACCGCGTGGGATGGGACACTTACTGTAATTCTCCATATTAGACACTGTTATTACCCGTGGGATGGACACTTACTGTATTCTCCATATTAAGCACTGTATTACCCGTGGATGGACACTATACTGTTACTCCTTCCATATTATGACACTGTATTACCCGTGGGATGGACCTCTTACTGTATTCTCCATATTAGACACTGTATTAACCGTGGGATGGACACTTACTGTAATTCTCCATATAGACACTGTATTACCGTGGGATGGACACTACTTATTCTCCTTAGACACTGTATTACCACGTGGGATGGACACTTACTGTATTCCCATATTAGACACTGTAATTACCGTGGGATGGACACTTACTGTTATTCTCCATATTAGACACTGTATTACCCGTGGGATGGACACTTACTGTAAATTCTCGCATATTAGACACGTGTATTACCCGTGGGATGGACCTTACTGTATTCTCCATATTGACACTGTATTAACCCGTGGGATGGACACTTACTGTTATTCTCCTATTAGACACTGTATTACCCTTGGGGATGGACCTTACTGTTATCTCCATTTAACCTGTATCCCGTGGATGGATACTTACTGTAATCTCCTATTAGACGCTGTATTACCTGTGGGATGGACACTTACTTGTAATTCTCCATATTAGAACGCTGTATTACCCGTGGATGGACACTTACTGTAATTCTCCATATTAGACACTGTATTACCTGTGGGATGGACACTTACTGTAATTCTCCATATTAGACACTGTATTACCCGTGGGATGGACACTTACTGTAACTCTCCATATAGACACTGTATTACCCGTGGGATGGACACTTACTGTAACTCTCCATATTAGACACTGTATTACCCGTGGGATGGACACTTACTGTAATTCTCCATATTAGACACTGTATTACCCGTGGGATGGACACTGTACTGTGCAATCTCCATATTAGACACTGTTTACCCGTGGGATGGACACTTACTGTACTCTCCCATATTAGACACTGTATTACCGTGGGGATGGACCACTTACTGTAATTCTCCATATTAGACACTGTATTACCCGTGGATGGGACACTACTGTAATTCTCCATATTAACACTGTATTACCGCGTGGGATGGACACTTACTGTAATTCCCATATTAGACACTGTATTACTCCTGTGGGATGGACACTTACTGTTATTCTCCATATTAGACACTGTTTCCCCGTGTGGGATGGACACTTACTGTTATTCTCCATATTAGACACTGTATTACCCGTGGGATGGATACTTACTGTAATTCTCCATATTAGACACTGTATTACCTGTGGGATGGACACTTACTGTAATTCGCCATATTAGACACTGTATTACCCGTTGATGGATACTTACTGTAATTCTCCATATTAGACACTGTATTACCTGTGGGATGGACACTTACTGATTCTCTCATATTAGACAGCTGTATAACCCGTGGGATGGACACTACTGTAACTCTCCATATTAGACACTGTATTACCGTGGGTGGACACTTACTGTAACTCGCCATATTAGACGTCTGTAATTCCCCGTGGGATGGACACTTACTGTAATTCTCATATTAGACGCCTGTAATTACCCGTGGGATGGACACTTATTGTAATTCTCCATATTAGACACTGTATTACCCGTGGATGGACAACTTACTGTAATTCTCCATATTAGACGCCTGTATTCCGGTGGGATGGACACTTACTGTAATTCTCCATATGCGCTGTATTACCGTGGGATGGACACTTACTGTAACTCTCCATATTAGACACTGTATTACCGTGGGATGGACACTACTGTAATTCTCCATATTAGACACTGTATTACCTTGGTGGATGCATCTTACTGTAACTCTCCATATTAGCGCTGTATTACCCGTGGGATGGACACTTACTGTAATTCTCCATATTAGACACTGTATTACCCGTGGGATGGATACTTACTGTAATTCTCCATATTAGACACTGTATTCCCGTGGGATACACTTACCTTACGTAATTCTCCATATTAGACACTGATTACCCCCGTGGGAGGGATCTTACTGTAATTCTCCTATTTAGACACTGTATTACCTGTGGGATGAGCACTTACTGTAATTCTCCCTATTAGACACTGTATTACCCGTTGATTGTATACTTCCTTGTAATTTTCTGCGCATATTAGACACTGTATACCTGTGGGATGGATAGGACTTAACTGTAATTCTGCCATATTAACAACTGTATTACCCTGTTGGATGGATACTACTGTATTCGCCATATTAGACCACTGGTATTACACTGTGGGATGGACACTTACTGAATCTCCATATTAGACTACTGTAATTTACCTCGTGGGATGGACACTTACGTATACTTCTCCCTATTAGACACGTATTACCCGAGTCGTGGATGGAGTCACGTACTGTAACTCTCCAATATATATGTAAATCTTATTAACTCCGTGGGATGACAGCTTACTGATTCTCCATATTAAACGCTGTATTTGACCCGTGGGATGGACACTTACTGTAATTCTCCATATTGGCACTGTACTTACCCGTAGGATGGATCGACTTGACTGTATTCTCCATTTAAGTACCCTGTTACAGACCGTGGGATGACAATTACTGTAATTCTCCATATTAGACACTGTATTACCCTGGATGGACACTGTACTGTAACCTCCATATTAGAACACTGTATTAAGCCGCGTGGGATGTACACTTCCTGTAATTCCCATAATTAGTAACTGTATTAGCCCTTGGGAGATGACACTTACTGTAACCTCTCCATATAGACGCTGTATAGCCCGGGGATGGACACTTACTGTAATTCTCCATATTACAACGCTGTATTACCCTGGATGATGGACACTTACGGTGAATTGCTCCATATTAGACGCTGTAATTACCCTGGGATGGACACTTATCTGTATTCTCTCCATATTGACGGCTGTATTAATCCACGTAGATGGAGGCACTTTACGAGCGTCTAATATGGGAATTACGTAGTAGTGTTTCCATCCACGGGTAATTACAGTGTCCTAATATGGAGAATTACAGTAATGTGTCCATCCCACGGGTAATACATCTTCTATATGGGAAGTACAGTAAGTGTCCTCCTCACGGGTATACAGCGTTATATATGGAGATCTTACAGTAAGTGTCGCCTCCCCCGGGTAATACACAGTCGTCTACATATGGTATAGTCAGTAAGTGTCCATCCACGGCTAATACATGTCTATATTGGAGAATTACAGTAAGTGTCCATCCCGTGTGAATACAGTGGCTATATGGAGATTACAGTATGTCCATCCTCAGGTAATACTAGTGTCTAATAATGGAGTAATTACAGTAAGTGTCCATCCCAGGGTAATCAGTGTCTAATATGGAGATAACAGTAAGTGTCGTCATTCCGCACGGTAAATCTAGCTATGTATGCATAGTCATACGGTAATGTGAAGAATTAGCAGTAGTGTCCATCCCACGTAATACAGGCTCTATATGGAGAGTTAGAACAGTAAGTTCCATCCACGGTAATATCGCGTCTAATATGGAGAATTACAGTAAGTGTCGTCATCCCGTACGGGTAATACGGCGTCTATATGAGAGAATTACGTAAGTGTCGCATCCACTGGGTATCAACCGGTTTCATTCTAATATGGAGAGTTACGTAGTGTCCATTCCCACTGGTATACAGTGTCCTAAATGGAGAGTTTACAGTAAGTGTCCATCCCACTGGTAATACAGCGTCTAATATGGAGAATTAAAGCTAGTGTCATCCGTACCGCTCTATTGGCAATCAGTTTGACCTGGGTGACCTTTACTGTAACTCTCCATATTAGACACTGGATTACGCCGTGGGAATGGACACTTACTGTTATTCTCCATATTATACAGCTGGATTCCCGTGGGCATGAAGCTTGACTAGCTACTCTCCATATAGACAGCTGTATTCCCGTGGGGATGGACACTATACTGTAATTCTCCATATTAGAACGCTGTATTACCCGTTGGGATGGACATTACTGTAATTCTCCATATTAACGCTGTAGTATTACCCGGGGATGGAGCACTTACTGTTAATTCTCCATATTAGAACTCTGTATTACCTCAACTTGGATGGACACTTACTGTAATTCTCCATATTAGACGCTGTATTAGCCCGTGTGATGACACGTTACTGTAACTCTCCATATTAGAACACTGTAGTATACTGTGGGATGGACACTTCTGAATTTCTCTCATAAACACTGTATAACGTCGTAATACTTAGATCCACCATTATGACACTGTATACCCGTGGGATGGACACTTATACTGTACTTCTCCAGATTAGAACACTGTTATTTACCTTGGGATGAGCATATACTGTAATCTCCATGTTGACACTGTATTACTACCGTGTGGACACTTTAAAACTGTAACTCTCGTAATTAACACTGTATTACGCCGTCGGATATGACACTTACTGTATCTCCATATTATACACTGTTTATCCCGTGGATGGACACTTTACTTGTATTCTCCACTATTAAACCTGTAATTAGCCCGTGGATGACACTTACTGGTATTCTCCATATTAGAAGCGTGTATTACGCCGGGTGATGGACACTACTGTAATTCTCTGCCATATTAGCCATGTATTCCCGTGGATGGCACTTACTGTAATTTCTCAATTAGACACTGTATTACCCTGGGATGACACTTACTGTAATCTCCTTATATTAGACACTGTATTAAATCCCTGGGATGGACACATTAACCTGTAATCTCGCATATTATGACCTTTATGTATTAACCGTGTGGGGACACTTACTGTAATTCTCCATATTAACACTGTATCGTTCGGGCAGTGTGATTACTTTACTTGTAACCTCCATAGATAGACGCTGTTTACCATCGTGGGATGGACCTTACGTAATTCTTCCAATATAGACGCTGAATGTATACCCGTGGGATGGACACTTACGTCTGTATCCTCGGCTATTTCATGATCCTGTATTACCTGTCGTGGGATGGACACTTAACTAGTGAGAATTTGCAGTCTCTCTATATTAGACAACTGTAATTACCCGTGGGATGGGACACTTACTGGTATTCTCCTCATATTAGACGGTCTGTATTACCGACGTGGGATGTACACTTACGGTATTGCTTCCTCATATAGACCTGTATTACCCGTGGGATGGCTCACTTACTGTACTTCCCCATACTTAGACAACTGTATAACCCGTTGGATGACACTACTGTATTCTCCTATATCTAGACGCACTGTATTATCGCCCGTGGATGGACACTTACTTGTATATCTTCCATTAGACACGGTATTACCTGGGGATGGACTTACTCGTAATGCTCCATATTAGACCTGTATTACTCCTGGAGGATGGACACTTACATGTCATACCGCTCGCAATTAGACATCTGTATACTCCGCTGGGCATGGACACGTACTGTGACAAAGTCTCCATATATAACATCTGTTATTTACCCGTGGGATGGACACTTACTGTATATTCTCTCAATTAGACACGGGTATTACCCCGTGGGATGTACACTTACTGTAATTCCTCCTATTAACCTGTATTACCGTGGGATGGTACAGCTTACTTAATTCTCCATAGTTGCACCTGTATTACCCGTGGTAATGGACACTTACTGCTTTAGATTCTCCATATTAGACACTTGTATTACCCGTGGATGGACCACTTAACTGTAGATATCTTCCTATTACACTGTAATGACCGTGGGTGGAACAGCTACTGACTTCCATATTAGACCCTAACGTGGGATACGTACTGATCTCCTATTGATTCAGTGGGATGGACACTCACTGGTAATTCTCTCATATTAGACACTGTATTACCTGTGGTGTGGACAGCTTACTGTAACTCTCCATATTAGATGCTGTATTAAACCCGTGGCTGTACACTTGACTGTATTCTCCATAGTTAGACACTGTATTACCCGTGGGATGGACACATTACTGGTAATTCTCCATATTAGACACTGTAATTATACCCGTGGGATGGACACTTACTTGTACTCTCCTTAGAACACTGTACTTACCCGTCGGATGGAATCTTACTGTAATTCTCCATATTAGACACTGTATTATCGCCGTGGGATGGCACTTTGTCAATTCTCCATATTAGACACTGTATTAACCCGTGGGTATGGACCTTTACTGTAATTCCTCCATATTAGACACATGTATACCCCTGTGGATGAGCCTTACTGTAATTCTCCCATAATTAGCACTGTATTCCCGTGGTATGGAACTTAGCTGTAATTCTCCATATTAACACTGTATAGCCCGTGGGATGGACACTTCCTTGTAATTCTCCATATTAGACACTGTATTACCCGTGGGATGGGACACTTACTGTAATTCTCCATATTAGACACTGCTATACTCTATAACGCTGGGATGGGACTTTCCTCTGTAATTCTCCATATTAGACACTGTATTACCCGTGGATGGACCTTCTGTAATTCTGCCAATATTAGAAGCACTGTAATTAGCCCGATGGGAGGTTACACTTACTTAATTCTCCTCATATTAGACACTGTATTACACCCGTGGGATGGACCTTACTTGTAATTCTCCATATTAGACACGTCATTATACCCGTGGATGGACACATTACTGTAATTCTCTGCTTTAGCCTCTTCTCATTACTCTTCCTGAGACCATTCCTCACTCGTTCTTCATCTCTCTCAATTATAACATAGACAACTGTAACTACGCCGTGGGATGGACACTTACTGTTAACTCTCCCATATAGACCTGTATTACCCGTGGGATGGACACTTACTGTAACCTCCTCTCCATATTAACGACTGTATTACCCGATGGGACTGACCACTTACTGTAGATTCTCGCATATTTATACCCTGTATTACCGGTGGGATGACATTCTTACTGTATTATTTCTCCATATTTAGACGCTGTATGTACGTGGGATGGACAGCTTACTGTAGATCTCCCATATTAGACGCTGATTACGCTGCGGGATGGACCTTCTGTATATTCTTCGATATTAACGCTGGGTATACCCGTGGGATATGGACACTTAACCTGTAATCTCCTATTAGCGGCTGTATACGCCCAGTGGGATGGACACTTACTGTAATTTCTCCATATTAGAACACTGGTATACCTTACGTGGATGGAGCACTTACTGTAATTCTCATATTTAGTACGTCTGTATTACCCCGTGGAATGACACTTACTGTTAATTCTCCGATAGTAGACTCTGTTATTACCCTGTGATGGACACTTACTGTAATCTCCATATGTTTTAGACACTAGTATTACTATCCCGTGGGATGGTACACTTACTGTATATTCTCTCTACTTGAGCACGTAGTTACCCGTGGGATGACGACTTACGTTGAATTCTCCATATTAGACACTGTTGTAAACCCTGGGATGAACTTACGTAATTCTCCATATTAGACAACTAGTATTACGCTCGTGGTGATGACACTTACTGTAATTCTGCCATAGTAGGACCACTGTATTACCGCGTGGATGGAACTAGGCTTACTGTAATTCTCCATATTAGACAGCTGTATTACCTAACCCGTAGGGATTGACACTTATCTGTAGTATTCTCTCATCGATTTAGACACGTTATTACCCGTGGGATTGGACAACAAAATTACTCTGTTATTCTTCCATATATATGTAGATACCACTGTATTCCCGTGGAGTGGAATACTTACTATATCTCCATGATTAGACACTGTATTACCCTTTGATGGACACTACTGTAATTCTCCATATAGCACTGTATTAGCTCGTGATGGGATCCCTTACTGTAATTCTAGCCATAATGAACAGCTGTATTAACCGTTGTGGGATGACATGCTACTGTAATTCTCCATATTAGACACTGTTACCTGTGGGATGGACCTTACTGTAATCTCCATATTAGACAACTTATTATACTGCCGTGGGATGGACACTTAGTCTGTAACTTCGATCGATATTACCGGATGGACCACTGTATTCCCATACTTACCTTTTACCCGGGGATGACAAGCTTACTGTAAACTCTCCATATAGAACGCTGTTTACCGTGGATGGACACTACTGTAATCTCTCCATGATTAGTACATCTTGTATTCCCGTGGGATGGAGCCTGATCTGTAATTTCCTATTAGACACTCGTATTACCCCGTGGGATGGACACTTACTGTAACTCTTTCTCCATATTAAGACACTGTATTAACTTCGGTGATGAGACACTTCCTGTAATTCTCCTATTAGACACTGTATACCCTTGGATTGACACTACTGTAATTCTCCATATTATACAACTGTATTACCCGTGGTACGGACACTTACTGGGGTATGCTCCTATTAGACACTGGTAATTACCCGTGGGATGGACACTTACTGTATTCTCCTAGTAGACACTGTATTTACCGGGGATGGACCACTTCCTGTTATTCTCCATATTAGACACTGTATTACCTCGTGGATGGATACTTACTTATTCTCCATATTAGACACTGTATTACCGGTGTGGATGGACACTACTGTAATTCTCCATATAGACACTCTGTAATTACCCGTTGATGGATACTTACTGTATTCGCCTATGAGAACTGGTTTACCTGGGGATGGACCTTACGTAATTCTCCATATTAGACACTGTTATTACCCGGGGATGGACACTTACTGTAACTCTCCATATTAGACACTGTAATTACCCGTGGAGGCACTTACTGTAACTCTCCATATAGACGCGTTATTTACCCGTGGTGGACACTTACCTGTAATTCTCCCATATTAGACGCTGTCTTACCCGTGGGATGGACACTTACTGTAATTCTCCATATTACCACTAGGTCTTACCCGTGGGATGGACGCTTACTGTAATTCTCCATATTAACGCTGTATTCCCGTGGGATGGACACGTACTGTAATTCCCTATGAGACGCTGTATTACCCGTGGGATGGACCTTGACTGTACTCCCATATTAACCTGTATTACCCGTGGGATGGGGACACTTACTGAATTCTCCATATTACGAAGCACTGTATTAAACCCTTGGGATGGACACTTACTGTAACGCTCCATATTAGACGCGTATTACACCGTGGGATGTACACGTACTGTAAGTCTCCATATTAGCACTGTATTACCCTTGGATGATACTTACGGTATTCTCCATATTAGACACGTATTACCCTGGGATGGACCCTTACTGTAATTCTCCATATTAGACACTGTATTAACCCGTGGGATGGATACTACTGTAATTCTCCCATATAGACACTGTATTACCTGTGGGATGACACTTACTGTATTCTCCATATTGACACTGTATAACCCGTTGGAGTGGATACTTACGTGTAATTCTCCATATTAGACACTGTATTATACTACTACATAAAAATCACACTGTGGGGATGGACACTCACTGTCTTCTCCATATAGACACTGTATTACCCGTTGGATGATACTTACTGTAATTCTCCATATTAGACCCTGTATTCCCTGTGGGATGGACACTTACTGTAATTCTCCATCTTATACACTGTTTACCCGTGGGATGGACACTTTGTAACTCTCCATATTAGAAGCACTGTATTACCCGGGGATTGACCACTTACTGTAACTCTCCCATATTAGACGCTGTATTCCCGTGGGATGGACACTTACTGTAAATTCTCCATATTAGACGCTGTATATTACCCGTGGGATGGACACTTACTTTAATTCTCCATATTAGACCTGTATCACCCTTGGAATGGACACTTACTGTAATTCTCCATATTAGACGCGGATTACCCGTGGGAGGGACACTTCTTGTAATTCTCCATATTAGACACTGTATTAACCGTGGGATGGACACTTACTGTAATCTCCATATAACACTGTATTCCCCTGGGATGGACACTTACTGTGAATTCTCCATATTACAGTATTTAACCCTTGGGGGATGGAACACTTACTGTAACTCTCCATAATTAGACGCTGTATTACCCGTGGGATGACCCTTCACTGTAATTCTCCATAGTAATAAACGCTGTATTAACCCATGGATTGACCTTACTGTATTCTCCATATTAGACTCTGTATTACCCGTGGGATGGACATTACTGTAATTCTCCATATTAGAAGACGCTGTAATTACCCCTGGGATGGACACTTCGCGTCTAATATGAGACTTACAGTAATGTGTCCATCCCACGGTTAATACAGTTCTTAATTAATGGGAATTACTACTGTCCATCCCACGGGTATACAGCGTCTAATATGAGAATTACAGTAAGTTCCATCCCACGGGTACTACAGCGTTTAATATGGAGAATTACAGTAAGTGTCCCATCCCACGGGTATACTCGTCTACTATTGGAGAGTTAGCAGTAAGTGTCCATCCACTGGTAATACAGTGTCCTAATATGTGAGAATTAACGTAAGTGTCTCATCCCACGGGTAATACAGTGTCTAATATGGAGAATTAATTAAGTGGTCCATCCCTCAGGTATACAGTGTCTAATTGAGAATTCCAGTGTGTCCATCCACGTTAATACAGTGTCAATATGGAGAATAACATTAAGTTTCCATCCCACGGGTATACAGTTCTATATGAGAATTACCGTAAGTGTCCCCATTCCCACAGGTATACAGTTCTAATATGGAGAAGTTACAGTAAGTGTCCAGCCCACGGGTATAACAGGCGTCTAATATGGAGAATTACATAATTGTCCATCCCACGTGTAATACAGCGTCTAATATGGAGAATTAGCAGTAATGTCCATACCCACGGGTATACATTCTCTAATATGGAGAATTACAGTAAGTGGGTCCATCCCACGGTATACAGTGTCTAATATGGAGAGTTAAGTAATTGTCCATCCACGGGGACTACGTGTCTAATATGGAGAATACATAGGTCCATCCCACGGGTAATACAGTGTCTATATGGAGAGTTAAAGTAGTGTCATCCCACGGGTAATACAGCGTCTATATTGCGAATTACGTATTACCCGTGGGATGGACCTTACTGTAACGCTCCATCTTAGACACTGTATTACCGTGGAGTTGACCCTTCTGTTATTCTCCATATTAGACCACTGTATTAACCGTGGATGGCACTTACTGTAACTCTCCATATTAGACACTGTATTACCCGTGGGATGGACACTTAACTGTAATTCTCCATATTAAGACCTGTTTAATTACCCGGGGATGACACTTCTGTAATTCTCCATATTAGACGCTGTATACACCCGATGGGATGGACACTTACTGGTAATTCTCCATAGTAGACCTGATTACCCTTGGGATGGACACTTACTGTTAATTCTCCATATTAAGAACCGCTGTTAGTTACCCGTGGGATTGACACTTACTGTAACTCTCCATATTAGCACTGTATTACCTGTGGGATGGACATTAACTGTAGCTCCATATTAGACACTTAATTACCCTTGGATGGACCTTACTGTTATTCTCCATATTAGACACTGTATTACCCGTGGTATGGACACTACTGTATTCTTCCCATATTAGACCTGTTAATTAACCTGAGGGATGGACACTTAAACTGTACTTCTCCATATAGACACTTTATTACCCGTGGGATGGAACACTTACTGTAACTCTCCATATTAGACACTGTTTATTACCCGTGGGATGGACACTTATCTGTTATTCTCCATATTCACACTGTTTATACCCTGGGGATGGACACTTACTGTAATTTCCCATATTAGACACTGGTATTACCCGTGGATGGCACTTACTGTAATTCTCTCTCCAATTAGACCTGTATACAACCCGTGGGATGGACCTTACTGGAATCTCCATTTAGATAGACACTGTATAAACCGTGGGAAAATGGACACTTACTGTAATTCTTCATATAGACACTTATTACCCGTGGATGGACCACTAATACTGTAACTCTCTATATAGACACTGTATTAACCGTGGATGGGACCTTACTGTAATTCTCCATATTAGACACTGCTGTATTACCTGTGGGGATGGACCCTTCCTTTAATTCTCCATATGAGCACGTTACAGGGGAATGGACACTTACTGTAACTCTCCTATTAGATGCTGTATTCCCCTTGGATGGACCTTACTGTAATTTCTCCATTTAGACGCGTTTCCCGTGGGATGGACATTACTGTAATTCTCCATATTAGACACTGTAGTACCTCGTGGGCTGTGCAACAACTTTATGTAACTCTCATATTAGACAACTGTATTACCCCGTGGGGATGGACCTTACTGTAAGGTCTCCATATGAGACACTGTATTACCCTTGGGATGGACAACTTACTGTAATAACATCTCTCCAATATTAGACCAACTCGTAATTACCCGTGGGATGACCTTACTGTAATTCTCCATATTAGACCGTATTACCACGTGGATGTGGGACACTTACTGTATTCTCCATATTTGACACTGTGATTACCCTTGGGATGGACACTACTGTAATTCTTCATATAAGACACTGTATTACCTGAGGGATTGACACTTACTGTAATTCTCCATATTAGAAGAACACTGTCATAACCCCATGGGATGGACCACTTACTGTAACTCTCCAATTTAGACACTGTAATTAACCCGTGGGATGGACCCTTACTGTTATCCTCCATATTAGACCTGTATGACCCGTGTGATGGACACTTACGTAATTCCTCCACCATATTAGAACAACTGTCTTACCCGTGGGTTGACACTTACTGTAATTCTCCATCTTAGACGCTGTAGTGGGGTGGTGTTAACCCTGGGGGGGATGTGACACTTATGTAATTCTGTTCTCCATAATTAGACAACTGTGGGGATTCCCGTGGGATGGACACTTTCTGTAATTCTTCATATTAGACCACTGTATTACCGTGGATGGACACTTACTGTAACTCTCCATATTACCGTCTTAACCGTGGTATGGACCTTAAGGTAATTCTCCCTATAAGACACTGTTTACTGTGGGACGGACACTTTACTTATTCTCCATATTAGACACGTATTAACCTGTGGAAATGGACACTTACTGTAACTCTCCATTAAAGATGCTGTTATTACCGTGGGATGGACACTTACTGTAATTCTCCATCTTAGACTACTGTATTAACCCTGGGATGCCTTACTGTAATTCCCATATTAGAGACACTGTATTACCCGTGGGATGGACACTTACTGTAACTCTCCATATTAGACACTGTATTACCCGTGGGAGGACCACTTACTGTAATTCTCCATATTAAGACAAACTGTTATTACCGTGGGATGGACACTTTACTGTCATTCTCCCATATTAGACACTGTATTCACCCTTGGGATGGACACTTACTGTAATTCCCATATAGACCCTGTATTCCCCGTGGATGGACACTTACTGTAATTCTCCATATTAGACACTGTAGTACCCTGGGTGGACACTTACTTTAATATTCTCCATATTAGACAACTGTATTTTTCCCGTGGGATGAACACTTACTGTATTCTCCATATTAAGCAATGTATTAACCCGGGGATGGACACTTACTGTAATTCCCATATTAGACACTGTATTACCCTTGGGATGGACCCTTACGTAATTCCTTCTCCATATTATACACTGTATTACCCGTGGATGACACTTTACTGTAATTCTCCTATTGACACTGTCATTAAAACCCGTGGGATGGACACTTACTGTATAATTCCTCCATATTAGACCCTGTATTACCCGTGGAAGGGACCTTTTGTACTGTTATTCTCCATATTAGACACTGTATTTAACGCCGTGGGATGGACACTTACTGGTGTACCCTACCATATTTAGACGCTGTAGTTAGCCCGTTGGGTGGACTTACTGTAACTCTCCATATGTCTCTCACGTTGTGGTGTTTTATTTGTTATTCCCGTGGGATGGTGCCACTACTGGTAATTCTCCATATTAGACACGCTGTATTACCCTGGATGGACACTTACTGTTATTCTCATATTATACGCTTGTATTACCTGTGGTATGGACCCTTCCTGTAATTCTCTCTCCTATTAGAACCCTGTAAATTACCCCGTGGGATGGACATACGGTAATTCTCCATATTAGACCCCTGTATACCCGTGGGATGGACACTTACTTAATTCTCCATATTAGACGGCTGTAAGTATTTACCCGTGGGGATGACACTTACTGTATTCTCCACTATAGACCTGTAATTACCCGTGGGAGGGTACACTTACTGTCATTCTCATATTAGACACGTAATTACCCGGGATGGACACTTGATGTAATCTCCATAGTAGACACTGTATTACCACCGGGGATGGACACTTACTGTAATCCTCCATATTAGAAACTCTGTATTACCCGTGGATGGACACTTATGTAATTCTCCATATTAACACTGTATTACCCGTGGGATGGACACTTACTTGTATTCTCCATATTAAGACACTGTATTCCCGTGGATACACTTATGTTATCTCCATATTAGAATGACACTGTATTACCCGGGGATGGACCTTACTTTTTCTCCCTATTAGACACTGTATTACCCCCGTGGGATGGACACTTACTGCTGTAAGTGCTCCATTTAGACACTTGTATTACATGTGGGATGACATTAACTGTAATTCTCCATATTAGTCCCACTGTAATTACGCCGTGGATGGACACTTACTGTAATTCTCCATATTAACACTGTATTATAGCCCGTTGTGATGGACCTCTTACTGTAATGGTGTGTTGTTGGTGGGGTTGCTCCATATTATACACTGTGTAGTTACTCCTTGGGATGGACACTTACTGTTTTCTCCATCATTAGACACTGTATTACCCGGGATGGACACTTATCTGTGATTTCTCCATATGAGACACTGTATTACCCGGGGGATGGTGAATACGTTACTGTATTTTCGGTGGTTTTTTGGTTCCATATTTAGACTACTGTAATTACTTGGTATGACACTTACTGTTAATTCTTCCATATAGACAACTGTAATTATCCCGTTGGAATGGATTCTACTTTAAATTTCGTCGCCTATTACAGCTTGGTATTTACCTGTGGGGGAGGACACTACTGTAATTTCTCATATTAGACGATGGTAATTACCCGTTGGATGGAATACTTACTGTAATTCTTCCATATTAAGCACTGCTATTATCCTGTGGGATGGCCACTTACTGGAGATTCTCTTGCTTTTTTTTTCTAGCTGTAATTACCCGTGGGATGGACACTTACTGTAATTCTCCCGATGAGACACTGTATGACCGGGGATGGAACTACTGTGACTTCTCCCATAGTAGACACGGAGGTACCCGGGGGGAGGGGTACGTTTTTGTTTTTATGTGTGGTAGTTACTCCATAGTTAGACACTGTATTACCCGTGTGGGATGACACTTAGGAATTCTCCCAATTTAGACACGGTAAATTACCCCGTTGGTGTGGACACTTACTGTCCTGGCCTCTCGCCAGATGAGACACTGTGGTTATGAACCCGGTTGGGGGAGTGGACACGGTACTGTAATGTCGCTCATATTTGCTGGGGACACGGTCTTTACCGCTGGATGGACACGTGGGTACTGGTCGTACTCCATAGTTAGACAGGGTCTGTGTGTATTTTACGTACCGTCGTTGTGGTGATGGGGGACCTCGTACGGTAACTTTTCTCCAGTAGTAGACGCTGTTTATCGCCCGGTGGGAGGTGTGTTCTCTGTTGTTGGTGTACGGGAACTCGCCATATGAGCTCGCTGGGAGTACCACCGTGGATGACACTGGTATCTTGTTGGTAAGCCTCTCAGAGTATACCTGGTATTATCCCGGGGGAGGACACGTCCTGTAATCGCCAGATTAGACACGTATTCCTCCGGGGATGGACACTTACTGAACTCTCCATATTAGACGCTGTATTACCCGTGGAGGACAGTAACTGTAATTCTCCCAGATAGAACTGTATGACCCGGATGGACACTTCTGTACTTCTCCATATTAACACTGTATTACCCGTGGGCTGGACACTTACTGTAACTCTCCATATTAGACGCTGTATTACCCTGGATGGACCTTTACTGTTATTGCTCTCTCTCAGATTACACCTTGTATTACCCTGGACATGGAACTTACTGTAATTCTCCATATTAGACCCTGTAATACTGGGATTACACTTAACTGTAACGCTCATAATTAACACTTGTATTTATAGGCCCGTTGGATGGACACTTACTTTTATTCTCCATATTAGACACTGTTGATTACCCGTGGGATGGACAATTACTGTCAATTCTCCATATAGACACTGTATTACCCGTGGGATGGACACTAGCTTGTAATTCTCCATATTAGACCCTGTATTACCCTGGGATGGACACTTAACTGTAATTCTCCTATTAGCAGCTGTAATTACCCGGGGATGGACACTTACTTTAATTCTCCATTTACACTGTATTACCCGTGGGATGACACTTACTGTGAATTCTCCATATTAGAACACTGTATTTACCCGTGGGGTGTTACACTTACTGTTAATCTTCCATATTAGTTGTTGGTTTTGTTGGTGTGGTTTGTGACACTGTTTTTATTCCTCGTGTGGATGGTACACTTACTGTATTCTCCATATAACACTGTATTACCCGTGGGTGGATGGACACTTACTGACTTCTCCCTATTAGACACTGGTCTTACCCTGGGATGGCCACTTACTGTATTCCCCATATTAGACACTGTATTACCCGTTGGGTGGACACTTACTGGAACTTGGCTCCTCCATATTAGACGCTGTGTAGTGTTTGACCCGTTGTTGGGATGGACACGTACTGTAACTCTCCCTATTAGACTGTATTACCGTTGGATGGACCACTTACTGTAATTCTCCATATTAGACACTGTTATTACCCGTTGGATTGGACACGTACTGTAACTCGCCATATTAGAACGCGGTATTACCCGTGGTGGACACTTCTGTAATTCTCCATATTAGACACTGTATCCCGTGGGATGGGAACCTTACTGTAATTCTCCAAATTGAACACCTGTATTACCCGTGGATGACACTTACTGTATTCTCCCAATATTAGACACTGTATTACCCGTGGGATGGACACTTATGTATTCTCCTATTAGACACTGTATTACCCGTGGGAATGGAACTTACTGTAATTCTCCATATTAGACACTGTATTACCCGTGGGATTGACACTTACTGTAATTTCTCCATATTAGACACTGTAATACCCGTGGGATGACACTTACTGTCATTCTCCCATATTAGACGCTGTTATTAACGTGGGTGGACACTTTTGTAATTCTCCATATTAGACACTGAATTACCCGTGGGGAATGGACACTTACTGTAATTCCCCATATTAGACACTGTATCACCCGTGGGATGGACACTTACTGTACTTCTCCATATTAGACAGCTGTATTAACCCGTGGATGACACTTACTGTAATTCTCCATATTAGACACTGTAGTACCCGTGGGATGGACACTTCTGTAATTCTCTCCATATTAGACCACTGTAATTACCCGTGTGATGGACCTTACGTAATTCTCCATATTACACTGGGTATTCCCGTGGTGATGGACACTTACTGGTTGATTCCGCATATTAGACCTGGGTAGTTACGGGCGGTGGGGTGGACACGTACTCTGTAACTCGGGGGTCCATGGATTAGGGACACGGTAATTACGGGGTTGGGATACACTTACTGTAACTCTCCATATTAGAGCACTTGTATTACCCGTGGGATGGTGGACACTTCCGTTTATTCTCCAGTATTAGAACACTGTATTACCGGGGGGATGGAACTTGACTTTAGAGCTCGCTCATATCGAACAACTGGTAGGGGTTCCCGGGGCGGTGGGTGAACACTTACTGTATGCTCCATATTAGACACTGTATTAACCCGGGTGGGAATAATTATTCGGTGGTCTCTTATCCATCAGCAGGTGTGGCATGTTCCGAGGACCCGGACTTGGTTCCTCCGTCTGGCAGTGAGACTCGGGTTGGTGTGGTGAAGTGTATGGGCCTGTATTGGTGGCTCTGCCAGCCGTGTTTTTTGCGGTGTTCTGCTTTTGCTTTGTTATGATTACTGTCCCCCTGGGTTAAATGGCCACCGTCCTCATGCTCAATGTGGCCCCGAGCCATACAGCACCAGCATCATCCCCAGTAACAACGGGCGCCATATTTACTTGGATAAGGTGCTTCACCGTGTGGTCGGGCACTGCCATGCTTGCGTCGGTTTTCCCAAGCTCCTATGATTCGGTTCCACTCCCTGTGAATCACGGGCCCTTTAGACTTGAATTTAGGTTCAAATCACCGCAAAGACCATGGAGAAGAGGACGTAAGGAAGCATTAATCATTGGTATTTCTGGACTCTTTATTGAAAAACCTGTTGTAACAGAAAATATCACATGCTGAGATTTATTTATTATTAGACGTCATTCTCCGTTATTTGTACATTGGAAATGATTCCATGTATATTTACATTATTAATGTTATTTATTTATATTACCGTTATCTTTGGGGTTTGGGACCAACCAGCCAAGAATAAACTATCTGCCCAGTCCATTTATTAATTGGACGATAGACACACAGGATGACCAAATGGTCACATATGCCCAGCATATCCCAGAATGCTTCACTGTGGTTTTCACAGAAAAAATCATAACAAAGCCACCGACAGAGATGCGACCAAGTCATGGCAAAAAACTCCTGGAAGTCCACCTCACCGTCCCTGTTCTCATCCAGCTCGCCCATGATTGTATGGACGTGGAATCTTCTGGGTTCTGAAACAAGAGGGGTTAGGAGACAATCAGTCATTTAATCACAGCAAATGGTCAGTTAACCCTTACATTGTAGTGTGACCGCCCCACGAGAGCGTCCAGTAGTCCAAACCCCAACACCCCCTCGCCCAACAGCTGATCCAGAGGAGCAACAAAACCCGGCCAGAAAGTAGGGTAGGGAGGGGGAACCTTAATCAAAATAGCAGTCGGAAATAGTATCCCTGTACCAACCAGAACTACAGTATATGTATTAATACCAGTAATTCTCAATATTATATAGTACCCCTTGCCAACCAGAACTATAGTATATGTATTAATATCAGTAATTCTCAATATTATATAGTATCCCCGTACCAACCAGAACTACAGTATATGTATTAATACCAGTAATTCTCAATATTATATAGTATCCCCATACCAACAAGAACTACAGTATATGTATTAATACCAGTAACTCTCAATATTATATAGTATCCCTGCAACCAACCAGAACTACAGTACATGTATTAATACCAGTAATTCTCAATATTATATAGTATCACTTACCAACCAGAACTACAGTATATGTATTAATACCAGTAATTCTCAATATTATATAGTATCCCTGTACCAACCAGAACTACAGTATATGTATTACCGTAATACCAGTAATTCTCAATATTATATAGTATCCCGTACCAACCAGAACTTCAGTATATGTATTAATACCAGTAATTCTCAATATTATATAGTACCCCTTGCCAACCAGAATTATAGTATATGTATTAATACCTGTAATTCTCAATATTATATAGTATCCCTGTACCAACCAGAACTACAGTATATGTATTAATACCAGTAATTCTCAATATTATATAGTATCCCTGTACCAACCAGAACTATAGTATATGTATTAATACCAGTAATTCTCAATATTATATAGTACCCCTTGCCAACCAGAATTATAGTATATGTATTAATACCAGTAATTCTCAATATTATATAGTATCCCTGGATCAACCAGAACTACAGTATATGTATTAATACCAGTAATTCTCAATATTATATAGTATCCCTGGATCAATTAGAACTACAGTATATGTATTAATACCAGTAATTCTCAATATTATATAGTATCCATGTACCAACCAGAACTACAGTATATGTATTAATACCAGTAATTCTCAATATTATATAGTATCCCTGTACCAACCAGAACTACAGTATATGTATTAATACTAGTAATTCTCAATATTATATAGTATCCCCGTACCAACCAGAACTACAGTATATGTATTACCAGTAATTCTCAATACTATATAGTATCCCCGTACCAACCAGAACTACAGTTTATGTATTAATACCAGTAATTCTTAATATTATATAGTATTCATGTACCAACCAGAACTACAGTATATGTATTCATACCAGTAATTCTCAATATTATATAGTATCCCTGTACCAACCAGAACTACAGTATATGTATTAATACCAGTAATTCTCAATATTATATAGTATCCCTGTACCAACCAGAACTACAGTATATGTATTAATACCAGTAATTCTAAATATTTTTTAGTTTTAGAAACTTATCTAGCCCTTTTTTAAAGCTATTCAATGATCCTGCCATTACCACATCTGCTGGATACTGTATTGTCTAGAAAGTTAGCCTGTGTATCCGTAATCCCGTAGGTTTAACAAAAGGTTTCACTTCCAAAATCCTTAAAAACTCACAGGCTAATTCACGAGGTATATTATAACTATATGTAGATGGTATGTTCACCACATGAAAAAGGGTAGGCTGACTGTCCCTTTCAGGACGGTGCTAGGGGGTATAAACTACTTAACAACTTTATTTGAAAGAAAAAGACTCCTCTCTATACACAGTGCCCCCTTACAAAGCACTCGCAGCAATAAAATACCCTATAAATAGAAACCCACACTGCACCCGTTAAAGGTGCTAATGAATAGGATACTTATACAATCCCAGTGTACCTGAGGCCTCATTGGACGATAAAATCATCCTATATAGAAAATCAAGAGGGAATATGTGGATATTTAATAATCATATACAAAATACACAAATACCCCCATTATACAAAATACATGTATATGTATGATATTATATCATGTATATTTTATAATGTGGGTATTTGTGTGTTTTGTATATGATTATTAAATACCCACATATTCCCTCTCCCGCCGTTACAGAGAGAGGTTTGCATAACTTTGCACCCTTCCTCTTCTCAAAATAATTATGAAAAAAAGAAAACTACCGCTTCAGATTTTTCTTTTGACTGATGATTACATTTCTCTAGAAAATACAGACAGGCATTCTTACCTGAAATAAAAACACTTCTCAGGCATTTATACCTACTTCATGATCGATATTAAAGTATAATGACTCCACATCACATGTAATTAAAGGTAAAGTACCTTTCAACCGGCATCTCTTGGATGTTGGTGATAAATTCAGCGGTAATGCGTATATAGTAGTCTAGTTGAAGGACAAATGGTTTCAGGAAGTGATCTACAAATATACAATAGATTTTCCTTCAGACTATTTATCCCAGAGATAATTTGTCTGGCTGGCAGTTTAGACACATTTGTTTGCACTTTCGGGAGCATGTAACAGGTTGGAGTGGTGGGCTTGGCCTTATAGAGGAAATCTGCTACCTCTGACATTATGGCATCAGTTCCCCATGTGTAATGGAACAAATGTTTTAGTTTTCTTTGAAAAACAGATGTTAGGTTTGAGGCTAAGGGTCGATAATTTTCCTTATAATTTAATTGTTTTTTGCCTCTGCTACATATATTTTCTCTGGCCAAAGGACTATATTACCCCCTGATCTGATTTCTTAATTACCACTCCTTTAATTACCTCTAACTCCCTTAATGCTTCCTGATATGTGATCGTCTGTATAGGTATTTAAGTAAGCAGTCGCGCATCTAGAAAAGACATTCTGAAAATGATGGACAGAAATTGGACTTGTTTAAAAATCTAATTTCCTTGTCCAACTGATCTAGATGTACCATTGAGAATGTGCTTTCAGTGCTAGCCTTCTGCAAAAAGGAAAATGCCATATATGATGTAAAATGGTCAAAAGCTTGTGTAGGACAAAAGAAGAAGTCTTTATATGATATGTACACCTTAAAAAAAACTAGGTTAGTGGCTACTATGCAACACTCTATTGTACGCTAGACGCTCCATAGTACTCACCTGGATGTCCAAACAAGCTCCCAAGTGTAAAATATGGAAGAATATGATAATGTCAGACCTTCCACTAATAAACTTAGACAGGGGCACACTGAATAAATCTGTTAAAATATGGACACCCTGGTACGAACATATGGGAATAGATATATCTAACCTCACCCAAGCCAGACAATATAACTGGCTACGACATCCACATCCAAAATAATAGAAACAAACAGTACAACAAATTAGCTATAACCCGAATATGAGATCACTGCCATTATGGATCTATATAAATATAACATAAAAGCACAGGTGTATGGATGTATAATGCAACAAATTGACCATGTGATATATGATGAAGACTGTAATGTATATTCCTAACCCGTTTTCAAAATAAAATATGTTTAAAAAAAAAAAAAAAAGTTGGCTAAAACATTTTTCTTCTATCAGCGGAGGAACGAAGGCTGGTAAGTACATTTGGGGAGATCTTTGAGTGCTATAAACATTGCGAGGTTGAGGTTTACAGCAATTACCTACAACATATAAAAATTTAGTTTGGGTGGTGGACATACCCTTTAACCAAAAAATAAAACTTTTGAAAAACCCCCACCTGATTACAGCAAATAAAGCAAGCACCTCCCAACCAATACCCCATAGTACAGTATGATATATCATCAGTATAACAACCATTTAATAAAGAATTGCCATCTTTCAACCAATATTATATCCAGTAAAAGGCAAATATCATTCACCCCCAGTATTTCAATCTGGATCTCTTCCACTCTATTTATACGTAATGAACACATTTTGCAAACATTATACTGAAGATGATAAGACATCTCTACATCTTCAAAGCAAAAACATATTCTATCCCAGAGGAATCCTCCCTAGAGCAACAATCTCCAAACTAACACGGTATTTACACTTTATTTTTACATTTTAATGAGATCTAAAATGACATTCACAATTTTTAGAGCAAAACAGAAGAGAAATATATGTTGAAAAGATATTTCTAATCATTAGAGGTTCAGTAGTAAACTTACAGTAAGTTCCCTTTGTTATGGTATTGTTCATGAAACACATTGAAAACCAGAAGATTGCTTACTTTTCATAATCTGTTAACTGCTGCTAACAAGATGCATACCTGCTTAAAAAGAAAATTGCTTAAAGACAAAGGGTAAGAACCAGATTAGCACTCAATGTCTGATCTGTAATGTATTAGGGTTAGGAACTACATGATTGTATTGCACATCAGAGTAGACAAAGCAGCTAGATAGCTTAGGGTAAGGTGGGCCAAAAGGAACAAAAAGCTCTCCACTGAGCATAAAAATGGAGTAGTTAAGCTATGTACACACACATTCCTACTGTATGCCTGTATCACTTAATGTTGTCAGAACAGGCTAGCCAAACAGAACAGGCTGGCCAAACAAACCTTATGAACTAGGTATCATACAATCAGTAGGGGAACATTTGCATAATGATAGAATGATTGTGATGCATGATCCAATGATCGTACAAAGGAATATCCCAATATTGTATGGTCGGGATTTGTGTGTGTGTAGGCCCCTTTACTTTAGCACCAGAGATGCGGGGGGGGGGGGGGGGTGTGCTCACGACAAACGCGTTTCGCTCCGATATGGGGTACCCGGAGCTTCCTCAGCGCTGAGTGCTCTGATCACCCCTTTTTCTTTCAATAAAATTCTCTCTGCATGTCTGGAAAAAAAAATACACAATGTCCGATAACGAAAACTGACAGCCCATTTTCCTCATCAGACACCGGTTACCAACCAATTATTGCCCAGCATTAAACAAAGCAGATCTTTGACTAATGGGATTTGTATTAAGTATTAAGTATTAAAGTAAAAATGGAACATCCAACCCAACTAAGGCCTTGTTCATACTATAGCACGTTTTGGTGTGGTAACATCGCACCAAAGCCTTGTGCACATAGAAATGATTTCCACTGTTGACATTGCAGCGTTGCGATGTAGTGTATTGTGTGCCATTGAAAATAATGGCATGCGTTGTGCATTAAAAAACGCCTAGTGTGAGTGTAGCCTATTCATTGTAAAAAAACTAATAAACTATCCAGCTCCTTTCAAAGTCTATTATCAGTGAACTGTATATGTGAAATTTGTCCTTGTCTTTAAAAAATAATTGAAGACAATTTGTAAAACTGACTCTGAATACAAGGAAGTGTCTTGTTTCTATGACAATCTCTAAAATGTGGTGTGATGTGATTGGGACATATAATTGGTTGACTGTCCTGTGTTACATCTGCTTTTGACACATCCGTTTGTTAAGGCAAAGGAAAGATTTGGAGAAGAAAAGTTGAAAACTGTTTTGTCTCCTTTTACATCTCTTGATATTCATAAGAGATTTTATTTAGATTTAATATTTTGACCTGATCGTTTGCATCGTTCCTGCGACAGAGGCTACAACTCTCGCAGAGCTTACTCTGCCTGGGACTGCGCTAGAACTCAAGGTAAGTAGCAGTACTTGGCCCGACATTATAACCAATTATGCGTTCCAAGGTCGAGCGTTGGCCAAGTTTATAGCTGCCGTCTTCTTCAAAACAAAGTCATGATTATAAATACTGTAGGTTGGCATTGTTCCCATATCTCTGAATGCCAGATTAATGGTGCAGAAAAATATACAAATTGGAGAAAAGTGGAGAAGTCTTGCCCACCCCCACACATTACTGCAGCTATGTTCAATTTCTAGGGCTACTGTGAGGGTCTAAAATGTTAAACTGTTAAAATGTTAAAAAATCTGCTGTTTTTTTGCCAGAGACCAACCGTCCATATTGGACTGCTGTTTTTTTGCCAGAGACCAACCGTCCATATTGGAAAATCTGATCTTAACAATCAACATTCCACATATGTACGTAGTTTAAAACCTCACAGAATTTAGCTCAATATTTGGCTTCATGGACACAGGATTATTATTGATTTAAAATAATATATTTTTTTAAAGAATGTCTATATAGAGACTAGAGATCTCTTGAATGGGTCGGGTGCCCTCAGCAGCCTAGGCACACATGGGAGTGTGAAGAGATAATAGGTCAGTTTGAGGTCAGGGATTTTGTAATTAGGTGGGCAACTTAGGTATTGGTAGGAGGCAGGATGGTTAGTTTGGAGTTAGTAATTAAGCGGGCAGCTTAGGGATTGGTAGGAGGCAGGACAGTTAGTTTGGGGTTAGTAATTAGGTGGGCAGCTTAGGGATTGGTAGGTGTCTGTATAACAGTTACATAGTAACGTAGTATTGGAGGTTGTATATTCTATAGTATCCCCGTACCAACTAGGACTACAGTATATGTATTAATACCAGTAATTCTCAATATTATATAGTTTCCCTGTACCAACCAGAACTACAGTATATGTATTAATACCCTATGGATTATACAGTACACACTGTACACAATAGAGCTATGGATTGTATAGTACACACTGTACTACGTAATGTATTGTACACACTGTGGAGTGTTTAATAGACTGTCCCTCTAGTGGCTGGTTTGGAAATCACACGTCTCACTGTTTTTTGCTATTGGTCGACCCTGTGAAATCTGCACACCTGTAACTACATTGTCTATTGGTTTGTGACTGCTGATTTCTTATTACTGCACATTGACCCCTTGCCATGTGTGTGTAATCCCGCCTGCTGGCTAAGCCCCTCACATTCTCTCTATATCTATATCACCCTCCTTTCTTACAAGATGGCTGTCCTCTCGCTCACATGCTCCTCCCCTGTCCTATCCTCTCTGTACCGGTCCCTCCTGTGTCCTTGTCTCACGTCAACCATGTTTGTCACTTAGGATGAAATCCTTGGAGCAAGACGCCCTGAAAGCCCAGATGATGATCGCCCACTCCAAGGAGAACAGGAAAAGGAGCACGTTGGACCAGCTGGTGGAATCTCCTTCCCCTGCACCCACTCCGTCTCCCACCCCCCTAGAAGGTATTTCTCCTGCTTCGAACCCACTAACAGGTCACCGGGCCTTTAAATGTATTTCAAATTAACCTCCATCACGTCCTCTCTTGGCAGATTACAGCCCCCGGCTATTGACATCTCCAGGGAGACTGGTAAGTAACGTCAAACATGATTGGCTGAGGCCCCTGGTGGTTTTTATTTGCCAGTGTACTCATGGGTTGGTGGAATATCAATATCCGATCGATCAGAAATGTAGCTGTTCAATGGACCGCGAGACAGAAGGTGCCCAGAATATTAACTGGGGTCACTTGGCTGTACGTCTGCCCTTGTGTACACACGGCCTTAATAATCCCACAATTCTACCTGTCATGTAGGGCACACGGAACACGCCTTGTTCTTAACATTTTCCTGTCATTAGTGTGTTGGTTGTCATGTAGCCGATACAGGTTTCACGGTAAAAAGGACTAGATTGTAATCCTGGTGGGTTCAGTGATGTAGATAGAATTCTTGGCTTTCTGTTCTTTCTCTGTCTGATGGCTCTCTTCTCTCTTCCTGTCTCTTTGTACCCCTCATACCACCTTCTGCGTCTTTTTTTTTACCCCTCATACCCCCTTCTGCCTCTCCTTGCACTCCCTACTGCCTCTTTTACTCCTCACACCCTCTTCTGCCTCCCTTTAACCCCTCACACCCTCTTCTGCCTCCCTTTAACCCCTCCCTCCTCTGTTGCTCCCTTTTACACCCTCGCACCTTCTTCTGCCTCCTTTTACCCCTTGCATCCTCTTCCTCCTTCCTTTAACTCCTCGCACCCTCTTACCTCCTCCCTTTAACCCCTCCCACCTCTTCTGCCTCCCTTTAACCCCTCCCTCCCTTTTCTGCCTCCCTTTACCCCTCGCACCCTCTTCTTCCTCCCTTTTACCCCTTGCACCCTCTTCTGCCTCCCTTTTACCCCTCCCACCCTCTTTCTGCTCCCTTTTCCCCCACACCTCTTTGCCTCCCTTTTACCCCTCCCACCCTCTTCTGCCTCCCTTACCACCTCCCTTTTACCCCTCGCACCCTCTGTTGCCTCCCTTTAACCCATCCCACTAACCATCCTCCCTTTACCCTCAAACCCTCTTCTGCATCCCTTTAACCCTCGCACCCTCTTCCTCCTCCCTTTTACCCTCGCACCCTCTTCCTCCGCCCTTTTACTCCGCTCAACATCTGCTGCATTCCTTTTACCCCTCCCTCCCTCTTCTGCCCCTCTTTCCCTCCAACCCTCTTTTGCCTCCCTTTAACCCCGCCCACCCCTTCTGCCTCCTTTAACCCCGCCCACCCCCTTATGCTCCCTTTAACCCCGCCCACCCCCTTCTGCTCCCCTTTAACCCCGCCACCCCCTTCTGCCTCCCTTTTACCCCGCCCCCTCTTCTGCCTCCCTTTTACCCCTCGCTCTGCTTTCCAGTCTCATTCAGACAAGAAGTTTGACTACGAGAATTTGCTGCTATTCCGTCTTAACAAACCCGTGTATGACATCCAGGTTATGCGGTGCGCTGGCGGTTATATGACATGTGACTTTCCTTGTCTGGTGTCATGTGATCAGGGGAGGAGGTTTGATTTGGTGAAGGGACCTGGTTCTGATCACAGTGTCGTTATATAACACTGTGTGTGAGGGTAATACAGATAAACTGCATGCAGGGGGGTAAATGTTCATGGCCCTCACCGTAATACCATGTTCTGTACAGACCGCCATCACCATTTCCTGCCAAGGAAATCTGTTGGGCTGAAAGTATGGCACAGGGCTCCCCCTACTGGCTGAGATTCTTATGCTCCAAGTGAACCCTCAAATGAATATCTCTCCCAAAACTACAATAGTCAAATAGACGAGAGATGTAAGAGTAACACTAAAAATGCGCTTGATGTCCTGTTTACCCCTCTTGGCCTCTCGTGATGGATTGTAACAGATGACATCACAGCCAATGACTAAATGATATTTCCCTAGCTTTCATTTTAGGGGTTAACGTGCCCTTTAAAGAGGCAGCGTTTCCCCCGGTGTAACAATGGATATCTGGTGTATTGAGCAGCCACTACTGATTTTATCCAATGAAAGTGACTCCAGACCATTGACCTGTAGGTATGTGCATGACCCTGTGAGAACTACAGCTCCCATAATCCTCTCTTATCCTATAAAGTGGCTGCTGGGATAATCCCATTATGTCTTTATATCGTTATGTCCAGGTGACTGGGGGTTAATGAGGTTTCTACAGTGGTCTATGTGGCAGTGTGGGCGGAATTCTTTGTCGTTCTCCTTGGTAACATGCGTTTGATTGGATCGGGAGATGACCTGTTAATACTGTGGCTCTGACTGTTTAACGACCCATTTGTAACCCAGTGTAACGATGTCTCTCTTTCCCAGTCCCCTGATCTTGTGCCAAGCGTTAAATATACTGAAGATTCCAGAACGTCAGGTGAGTGCCATGTATGGGGCAAGGCAGGTCGGGTTATATGGCCTTTACCTGTAGGGGAAATCCACATTGGCCATGAACTGTACAGCCCAGTACCAGCTTCTTCCTGTAAAGACGTTTAGTGGCAATGCGTGTATCAGAGGGACAAGATGCTACTTAACTGGTACCTTACCGGTACCGCCTCAACGGGACTTTTAACGTTAACGCTCCTAACTGGTACCTTCCCGTTAACGCCTAAACTGGTACCTTCCCGTAACGCTAATGGTACCTTCCCGTTAACGGTACCTCGGTACTCCCGTTAACGCCTAATTGGTACCTTCCCGTTAACGCCTAACTGGTACCTTCCCTGTGAACGCCTAACTGGTAACCTTCCCGTTAACGCCCCTAAACTGGTACCTTCCGTTAAACGGCATAACTGGTACCTTCCCGTTAACGCCTAAATGGTAACTTCCCGTTAACGCCTAAAACTGGTACTTCCCGTTAACGCCTAACTGGTACCTTCCCGGTTAACGCCAAGGGTACCTTCCGTTAACGCCTAACTTGACTTCCCGTTAACGCCTAACTGGTACCTTCCCGTTAACGCCTAACTGGTACCTTCCCGTTAACGCCTAACTGGTTACCTTCCCGTTAACGCCTAACTGGTACCTTCCCGTTAACGCCTAACTGGTACCTTCCCGTTAACGCCTAACGGTACCTTCCCGTTTACGCACTAACTGGTACCTTCCCGTTAACGCCTAACTGGTACCTTCCCGTAACGGCTAACGGTACACTTCCCGTTAAGCCTAACTGGGTACCTTTCCCGTTAACGACTAACTGGTACTTCCCGTTAACGCCTAACTGGTACTTCCGTAACGCCTAACTGGTACCTTCCCGTTAACGGCCTAACTGGTACCTTCCCGTTAACGCTAACTGGTACCTTCCGTTAACGCCTAACTGGTACCTTCCCGTTAACGCCTAAATGGTACTTCCGTAACGCCTAACTGGTACCTTTCCGGTTAACGCCTAATGGTATTCCCGTAACGCCTAATGGTACCTTCCCCGTAAGCCTAACTGCGATACACTTCCCGTTAACGCCTAACTGGTACCTTCCCGTTAACGCCTAACTGGTACCTTCCCGGTAACGCCTAACTGGTACCTTCCCGGTAACGCCTAACTGGTACCTTCCCGGTAACGCCTAACTGGTACCTTCCCGGTAACGCCTAACTGGTACCTTACCGGTACCGCCTAACTGTTACCTTACCGGTACCGCTTAACGTATCTTTTCTCTCTAATTCTTTCCTTCCCCTTTTCCTCCCATTGGTTATTCCTTTTCTCCCCCCCCCCCTCCTCCTCGCCCTTTGTACTGGTTAAATCTCCTGTGCCAGGGGGACCGTGTTCAGACGGTTGTGTAATAAGACGAATGCTGAGGTGGGACATTTCACTGTAGTAGATTAGTGAACCATTTGGCTCGGTGTTACAGTTCACACAATCTTTCTCTGCTCCAGACTGATCCCTCCCCACTCTCCTCTGTACATCCTGGCATCGCTGCATTCTGGGTAGGCACCTTCTCAGCCTGGTGTGTGATTGGTTTGGAACTAACATTGTGGCTACTAATAATGACTATTGGCATTGCTGATTACTGTTAGGGCCCAGGCAGTCAGTGGTCAGTAGCCATTCCCTGTATCCATGTGATCACCTTCCCTCACAATTCTCTTATCCCTAAACCTTCCTTTCTCCATTGGGCTTGTGGTTGGTTCAGAGATGTGATTGGCACAGTCACAGTGGTGATAGCCGAGGGATTCTCTGTTCATTCTGTAAGGACTAGGACATAACCACAGTCCGGGGAAATGGACCTCGTGATAAAATGATTGGTCAGGCGGTAAATGTCAGCCCAGAATAGGCAGCCAATCGGAAGTATCGCTGACTGGCACGCCCATCAAAATGATAATTCATTTATTCTTTGTCAAAGATACACCCATGTTAAGTCCGTACAATAAGCCCGACAGTTACTTTCCTCCTAGAGCCTCGTACACACGTCAGATCATTTTTGCACAATTTGCCCATCGAACGACCCATCGTGCAACATTCGTGCAAAAATTAAGCTTTAACGACCTTCTAAGACCACGACTATTCTAACGATCCACGACTATTCTAACGATCCACGACTATTCTAACGATCCACGACTATTCTAACGATCCACGACTATTCTAACGATCCACGACTATTCTAACGATCCACGACTATTCTAACGATCCAAGACTATTCTAACGATCCAAGACTATTCTAACGATCCACGACTATTTTAACGATCCACGACTATTTTAACGATCCACGACTATTTTAACGATCCACGACTATTTTAACGATCCACGACTATTCTAACGATCCACGACTATTCTAACGATCCACGACTATTCTAACGATCCACGACTATTCTTGGCTTTTTCCGACGATCAGCCTGGCGGATTCATTCTGCCGATTGTCGTTTGTACATTTCGAGATCACGTGATATTCCGAACGTCACGTAATATGTACATCACGTAACACCTTTACCAACGGACATGATCTATCCACTATCATTGGTGTGTGTACAGGCGTCGTTGGCTGAACTAGTGTATAACGGGACGGCCGATGAATGTTTGTTGGGACATCAGGGGGAAAATGATCTGACGTGTACGAACCTTTAGTCAAGAAAGATACAAAGGGGAAGGAAATCACTGCAGGAACTTCCCCTTTAATAAAGTTGGATAGATTTCATATCTTATATATGGTTATAAGCTCTGATAAAGGGACATTTAGTGGATCATGTTAAATGTTAAAATCCACTAACCTAAAATGGCTGAACTTTTAACCTGTAATGTTTATGATTGGCGTTTGTACATCATGTGACATTGCTAGGTCTTCCTGCTCTTTTGGTCATGTGACATGTCTTTGCAACAGTCTCGCTTTATGGTTGAAGTATGAGATTTCATGATTTGCCAGGCTGATGCTTTACCATAACACTGTAACCCCTGTGATAAAACAGACAGGATGTAAAGGGGAAGTTAATGTGTAATAGATCGCCCTGGTTCTCCATTCGTCTCTCTCACTGCTCGTGTGGCCTGTAGGTGTGACAAGTGCAATGTGTCTGTTATCCTCCGTGTGGCGTTGTCTCCGATTCCCCACTCCCTGCCTGCTTGGGTCCTGAGGCCATTTGTGTTGCTGTGAGTGTGACATTGTTATATGCGCTGCCTGTCTCCAATCTCCTTCAATTCCCATAATCCCCCTCTCTGTCTCCAGTTACCTGTAGCTTAGAGCACTTGGATCAGAGGCGCCAGGAGGAGCACGGAGAGAGCGACCCCCCACCCACTCCCAACACTACAGCACTGGAAGAAATGGCCAATTACAGCAACAAGAGGAAACTACGACACACGCGGCGGAGCCTGGAAAGCGCCGCAGTCCCTACATAGACTAAGCATTGTGCCGGCACTGTGAATTCTCCTGCCATGGACACCCTGGTGGGGGTGAAGGATCCATCCCCTGAGCCGTCGGCTCAATGCGGCACTAAAGGCTCAGTCGGTTAGTCCCACCGTGAGACGGAACCTTCCTGGGACCTGCTGGGTGGAGGGTTTAGTGATCAGATCTCCTTAATCAGCCATAGTAATCTGGTGAAATGGTAAATCATGGCCGATCCTGTCCGTTGGGTCCTAGTGGGTCTTGTAGCCCACGGTACTGGAACGGTTTGGGGTGTAGTTGCTTTGGGACGCGCTGCTTGGGGAAGAGACTTTAGGTTTGGTTTTTATTTTACAAAGGGAAATGCAGATTGTTAATCCATATCGAGGGCCCATCGAGTGTAGAATCGGGTTTTATGGCTAACCTATTAGTGAGTGTCCTAGATATCACATGGTGGGAGAGCGAGCGATTGGTTTATGGTTTGATTGACACATTCCCTTTCTCCGTGTGCAAGTTTGGAAGGTCTCTGACTGTGGGGCCCTTGGTGGCCCTGTGAATGGATGTATATTTATGGGTGGGTGTGTATATTTATAGTGTGTGTGTGTGGATAGAACACAAGTCTAGTCTTCAGTCGGGTTCCCCCTAAATAACCCCCTGAGGACTGTAGGGTGTAATCACGCCATCTCTCCGCTCTCAGGGTCTCGGGCCATCTCATGGGGTTTCTCTTGTTTTAATCGAATTTCATTCATTTTTAAAGTGATTTTATCAACAAAGATATTTTTTTTACATACGTATATTTTTGTGCGTTTCTTATTTCATATTAAGACTTGGTGTCACGTTCACTGCACATTGTTCATCTGGAGGTGTAGAAGTCACTGGATAACTGAAGGAGAAAACTTGGATTTATTACGCTCCTCCCTTTATCACAGTATCTAACTGGAAAATTCCCCTCTGTCCGTCGCACTGAGCGTGTCTGGATTCACTGAGCTACGAGAGGGGGCGGGAACGAGGTGTTTCTGTACTATAACTATTTACTGTGTATCTTTGGTTAGGAATTACATAGAAAAGAAAGGGATACATTGCTGTAATGATCAGTGTCTTGTCTAAGTAATAAATACCTTAAGGGTAAACTTCCCCCTTAAAATCTTTAACAGACAATGGGTCCCACAAACAAAGAGACAGTCGGGGCCCCAAAACCATTGTAATAAACACTTTCCAACTGCCTTGTTAATAAGATAATGGATAATGTTTCTTATCAGGTGCCCAATCCGGACAATCCAGTTACGTGTTTAGTGATATCACAGGCTGTGTTTAAAGGGCCAGTAACACCAACAATGACAACCACAGGGTTTGTAAGAAGTATTTTCACTGAAGCCAAATCATTTTACTGTTGGGTCTTTGTGGTTATTTATTGTTCACAACTCTGTCCATTGATGTGTTAAAAGGACAACTGGGCCTCTCTATTGGTTGGACGGCATCTTGGATTATCCCAACAACAAAACAAGGTGTGGGGGGGCTTTCAGTTCCACCCAGTCTGGCTCCATAGACCTGACTGTATCATCCCTCATTAAAATGATATAAACTTATAACAATACACACGTGCAATCGCGAGTTCCGACGTAACGATGTGTCCCACGTTTCCATACATGGGCGATTATCAGCCGAAATGAACGCCGCTGGTGCACGTGTGTATGAACCTTTAAGCTATACATGGGCAGACTCTTCCGATTGGACAAACAGCCGGACGTTCTCTACCTTGAGGCCTCGATAGTTCTGTAGATTTCATCTTGAACCTTGCAGAGAGATTGTGACAGAAGATGGGATCAGTGTGGAAATTTCCGCCTGGACTAATTTCGTTTTTTCCCACAAACTTTACGACATTGTCATGCGGTCGTTCAGAAAAATGGAAAACTCTCCAAATTCAGAGCCCGTCATTAACATTTCCATTTTTATGTTTCTTGTACTTTAAATAAGATTTACATTTCTAAAGATTTATTCTATACTAAGTTCACACATAAAGAGTAAACTATCCCATGTCCATAATAGTCCAGTAGATCAGACCCATATACACGTCACTGCCATTAGTACAGTTTGGGTCTAGGAGGGACTGACCCATATACACGTCACTGCAGTAGTACAGTTTGGTGTCTAGGAGGAAGGACCATAAAACGTCACTGCCAGTTAGTACAGTTTGGGGTTCAGGAGGGGACTGACATAAACACGTCACTGCCATTAGTACACTTTGGGTCTAGGAGGGAGACTGACCCATAAACACGTCACTGCCTAGTACAGTTTGGGTCTAGGAGGGACTGACCCATAAACACGTCACTGCCATTAGTACAGTTTGGGTCTAGGAGGGACTGACCCACAAACACGTCACTGCCATTAGTACAGTTTGGGTCTAGGAGGGACTGACCCATAAACACGTCACTGCCATTAGTACAGTTTGGGTCTAGGAGGGACGGACCCAAAACACGTCACTGCCATTGTACAGTTTGGGTCTAGGAGGGACTGACCCATAAACACGTCAATGCCATTAGTACAGTTTGGGTCTAGGAGGGACTGCACCCATAACACGTCACTGCCATTAGTACAGTTGGGTCTAGGAGGGACGGACCATAAACACGTCACATGCCATTAGTACAGTTTGGGTCTAGAGGGACTGACCCATAAACACGTCACTGCCATTAGGACAGTTTGGGTCTAGGATGGGACTGACCCATAAACACGTCATGCCATTGTAATGTTTGGGGTCTAGGAGGGACGACCCATAAAAACGGCACTGCCATTAGTACAGTTTGGGTCGTAGGAGGGCAATGACCCATAAACACGTCACTGCCATTAGTACAGTTTGGGTCTAGGAGGGACTGACCCATAAACACGTCACTGCCATTAGTACAGTTTGGGTCTAGGAGGGAGCGGATGACCCATAAACACGTCACTGCCATTAGTACAGTTTGGGTCTAGAGGAGGGACTGACCCATAACACGTCACTGCCATTAGTACAGTTTGGGTTCTAGGGGAGCGGACGACCATAAACACGTCACTGCCATAGTTTACAGCTTTGGGTCTAGAGGACGGACCCATATACACGTCACTGCCATTAGTACAGTCTGGGTCTAGGAGGGACTGACCCATAAACACGTCACTACCATTAGTACAGTCTGGGTCTAGGAGGGACTGACCCATACACACGTCACTGCCATTAGTACAGTTTGGGTCTAGGAGGGACTGACCCATAAACACGTCACTGCCATTAGTACAGTTTGGGTCTAGGAGGGACTGACCCCATAAACACGTCACGGCCCATTAGTACAGTTTGGTTGTCTAGATGGACTGACCCATAAACACGTCACTGCCATTAGTACAGTTTGGGTCTAGGAGGACTGACCCAAAACACGTCACTGCCATTAGTACAGTTTGGGTCTAGGGGGACTGACCCATACCCGTCACTGCCATTAGTACAGTTTGGGTCTAGGGGGACTGACCCATAAACACGTCACTGCCATTAGTACATTTTGGGTCTAGGAGGGACGTGACCCATAAACATGTCACTGCCATTAGTACAGTTGGGGTCTAGGAGGGACTGACCCATAAACACGTCACTGCCATTAGTACAGTTTGGGTCTAGGGGGACTGACCCATAAACACGTCACTTGCCATTAGTACAGTTTGGGTCTAGGAGGGACGGACCCATAAACACGTCACTGGCCATTAGTACAGTTTGGGTCTAGGAGGGACTGACCCATAAAACACTCACTGCCATTAGTACAGTTTGGGTCTAGGAGGGACTGACCCATAAACACGTCACTGCCATTAGTACAGTTTGGGTCTAGGAGGGACTGACCCATATACACGTCACTGCCATTAGTACAGTTTGGGTCTAGGAGGGACGACCTAAACACGTCACGGCCATTATACAGTTTGGGTCTGGAGGGACTGACCCATAAACACGTCACTGCCATTAGTACAGTTTGGGTTCTAGGAGGGACTGACCCATAACACGTCACTGCCATTAGTACAGTTTGGGTCAGGAGGACTGACCCATAAACACGTCACTGCCTTAGTACAGTTTGGGTCGGATGGACTGACCCATAAACACGTCACTGCCATTAGTACGTTGGGGTCTAGGAGGGACTGACCCTAAACACGTCACTGCCATTAGTACAGTTTTGGTCTAGGAGGGACTGACCATAACACGTCACTGCCATTAGTACAGTTTGGGTCTAGGAGGACTGACCCTTAACAGGTCACTGCCATTAGTACAGTTTGGTCTAGGAGGGACTGACCCATATACACGTCCACTGCCATTAGTACAGTATGGGTCTAGGAGGGACTGACCCATTACAACGTCACTGC
Organism: Hymenochirus boettgeri; assembly: GCA_019447015.1. Classification (NCBI taxonomy): domain Eukaryota; kingdom Metazoa; phylum Chordata; class Amphibia; order Anura; family Pipidae; genus Hymenochirus; species Hymenochirus boettgeri. Next base: position 61,667 of record JAACNH010001318.1, read on the forward strand.
CATTAGTAACAGTTTGGGTCTAGGGGGACTGACCCATAACACGTCACTGCCATTAGTCAGTTTGGGTCTAGGATGGACTGACCCATAAACACGTCACTGCCATTAGTACAGTCTGGGTCTAGGAGGCACTGACCCATAAACACGTCACTGCCATTAGTACAGTTTGGGTCTAGGAGGGACTGACCCATAAACACGTCACTGCCATTAGTACAGTTTGGGTCTAGGAGGGACTGACCCATAGACACGTCACTGCCATTAGTACAGTTTGGGTCTAGGAGGGACTGACCCATAGACACGTCACTGCCATTAGTACAGTTTGGGTCTAGGAGGGACTGACCCATAGACGGCTGTGTAATATCGGCATATTCCATCTTCCTGGCTAAACACTGGGTGATGTAAATGACGATCTGGTGTATTGCCCTGTATGAATGTAAAGACCTTTGCTGGTGTTTCGACATTTATTTGGTTGTGTTAATACATGTGTGAGGGATTTGCAGCAGGTAGATAGTGACCATTAGTGTAACATGGGGCATTGCTGTGTATTGGGTACATACAGCCATTGGAAAACGTTGCCATGTACAAACCTTTGTGGTTTCCAGTGTCTTGGTTTCTAATGCCATGGCAGACACAGTGAGTGCGCTGGATGTTCTTTATCAGGGACTGTGTGTTTGCGTGGAGACCAATATCCCATGAAACCGTTTATCCAGCAGGTAGGGAGTAGGGCGAGTTATTAAAGGGAACCAAACTAATCTTTATTCGAGTGATCCGACCTCCTGTATTTTATATTTAAATGAAATCCCCTACGTTCGGTTCCGCCTGGCATTGTCGATCAGTAGGTTGTGTTGCGTTGTGTACAATATCCACGTCTCTCTACGTCTCATCTCCGGGATCGGTGCCTTATTGTGGGTGTAAATTGCCGCCCGTTACACTGGAAGGTTTGATACGGGAAGGGACTTTCCTCTCTCCCTGGGGTGGTGGAGGTCGGGGCTCTCTAAGGGCCCCTTAAGCCTGTAATTAGTGACATTTGTAAAAACCAAAGAACTTTATTTTGTGGTTGAGAAATAAAAGTTACTTTACATTAAAGTGTCTGGTTATTGTCTCCCCAGTAGTGCTGAGGCCTGTACTGCCATCTGGATGGTCTCCCCACAGATGTAACCAGACTGGTGAGGTAGATCTGAGTGCTTCCTGCCACATCTTCTGTACTTACACCGTTTACTATCACTTTAAACCTCTTTCTACCTCATTGTTTTCCTGTGTGTTCAGCCCACTGGGGGTAGGAGCTGGTCTGGTGTAGTAGTAAAGAGTATACTGACTTCACAGGGCATAGGGGGCTGGTCTGGTGTAGTAGTAAAGAGTATACTGACTTCACAGGGCATAGGGAGCTGGTCTGGTGTAGTAGTAAAGAGTATACTGACTTCACAGGTTATAGGGAGCTGGTCTGGTGTAGTAGTAAAGAGTATACTGACTTCAGAGGGCATAGGGAGCTGGTCTGGTGTAGTAGTAAAGAGTATACTGACTTCACAGGGCATAGGGAGCTGGTCTGGTGTAGTAGTAAAGAGTATACTGACATGACACTGGAGGTAGGGAGCTGGTCTGGTGTATTAAAGAGTATACTGACTTCACACTGGGGGTAGGGAGCTGGTCTGGTGTAGTAGTACAGAGTATATGGACTTCACAAGGGGTAGGGGCTGGTCTGGTGTAGTAAAGAGTATACTGACTTCACACTGGGGGTAGGGAACTGGTATGGTGTAGTATTATTATTTTTATTATTATCATTATTCATTTATATAGCTCCAACAACTTCCATGTCGCTTTACAATAACATAGTCAGACATTACATACAGGGTAATGGAGGGCTGTGTTGGATAGTGCATTATAGGATAGGGTGAGATATATGGGGGGCTGTGTTGGATAGTGCTTTATAGGATAGGGTGAGATATATGGAGGGGCTGTGTTGGATAGTGCTTATAGGATAGGGTGGATATAGGGGGCTTGTGTTGGGATATTGGCTTTATAGGATAGGGTGAGATATATGGAGGGCTGTGTTGGATAATGCTTTATAGGATAGGGTGAGATATAGGAGGGGCTTGTTGGATAGTGCTTTATAGGTAGTGTGAGATATATGGAGGGGCTGTTTTGATAGTGCTTTAAGATAGGTGAGATATATGGAGGGCTGTGTTGATAGTGCTTTATAAGATGATTAGATATATGGAGGGCTGTGTTGGATAGTGCTTTATAGGATAGGTTATATATGGAGTCTATATGAGGGCTGGTTGGATAGTGCTTTATAGGATAGGGTGAGATATATGAGGGGCTGTGTTGGATAGTGCTTTATAGGATAGGGTGAGATATATGGAGGCCTGTGTGATAGTGCTTTATGGAAAGGTGAGATATAGGAGGCTTGTTTGGATAGTGCTTTATAGATAGGGAGATATAGGAGGGCTGTTGGATAGTGCTTATTAGGATAGGTGAGATATATGGAGGGCTTGTTGGATAGTGCTTTATAGATAGTGAGATATATTGGAGGGCTTTGTTTGGATATTGCTTTATAGGATGTGGATATAGGATATGGAGGGCTGTGTTGGGATAGTTGCTTTAATAGGATAGGGTGAGATATTGGAGGGCTTGTGTTGGATAGTGCTTATAGGTGGGTGAGATATATGGGGGGCTGTGTTGGTTTGTGTTATAGGATCGTGTTTATTGATAGATATATATCTTTTTTATAGCTTTATATTTATAATATTTTTTGGAATTTATAATAGGGTGAGATATATGGAGGGGCTGTGTTGGATAGCTGCTTTATAGGATAGGTGAGATATATGGAGGCTGTGTTGGATAGTGCTTTATAGGATAGGGTGAGATATATGAGGGCTGTGTTGGATAGCTTTAGTATATAGGTGAGAATATTGGAGGGGTGTGTTGGTAGTGCTTTATAGGATAGGTGAGATATATGGAGGCTGTGTTGGATAGTGCTTTATAGATAGTGAGATATATGGAGGGGCTGTGTTGGAATAGTGCTTTATAGGATAGGGTGAGATATATGGATGGCTGTGTTGGATAGTGCTTTATAGGATAGGGTGAGATATACAGAGGGGCTGTGTTGGATAGTGCTTTATAGGATAGGGTGAGATATATGGAGGGCTGTGTTTGGATAGTGCTTTATAGGATAGGGTGAGATATATGGAGGGCTGTGTTGGATAGTGCTTTATAGGATAGGGTGAGATATATGGAGGGCTGTGTTGGATAGTGTTTATAGGATAGGGTGAGATATAAGGGGCTGTGTTTGATAGTGCTTTATAGGATAGGGTGAGATATATGGAGGGCTGTGTTGGATAGTGCTTTATAGGATAGGGGTGAGATATATGGAGGGCTGTGTTGGATAGTGCTTTATAGGATAGGGGAGATATATGGGGGGGCTGTGTTGGATAGTGCTTTATAGGATAGGTTGAGATATATGGAGGGCTGTGTTGGATAGTGCTTTATAGGATAGGGTGAGATATATGAGGGCTGTGTTGGATAGGCTTTATGGAATAGGTGAGATATATGGAGGGCTTTGTTGGATAGTGCTTTATAGGATAGGGTGAGATATATGGAGGGGCTGTGTTGGATAGGCTTTATAGGATGGGTGAGATATATGGAGGGGCTTTTTGGATAGTGCTTTATAGGATAGGGTGAGATATATGGAGGGCTGTGTTGGATAGTGCTTTATAGGATAGGTGAGATATAGGAGGGGCTGTGTTGGATCTTCTTATAGGATAGGGTGAGTATTGGAGGGCTGTGTTGGATAGTGCTTTATAGGATAGGGTGAGATATATGGAGGGCTGTGTTGGATAGTGCTTTATAGGATAGGGTGAGATATATGGAGGGCTGTGTTGGATAGTGCTTTATAGGATAGGGTGATATATGGAGGGCTGTGTTGGATAGTGCTTTATAGGGGGGTGAGATATATGGAGGGCTGTGTTGGTGTGCTTTATAGGTAGGGTGAGATATATGGGGGGCGTTGTTGGATGTGCTTTATAGGATAGGGTGAGATATATGGAGGGGCTGTGTGGATAGTGCTTTATAGGATAGGGTGAAGTATATATGGAGGGCTGTGTTGGATATGCTTTATAGGATATAGGGTGAGATATATGGAGGGGGTGTTGGATAGTGCTTTATAGGATAGGGTAGATATATGGAGGGCTGTGTTGGATAGTGCTTTATATGAATGGGTGAGATATATGGAGGGCTGTTTGGATAGTGCTTTTATAGGATAGGGTGAAGATATATGGAGGGGCTGTGTTGTATGTGCTTTATAGGATAGGGTGATATATATGGAGGGGCTGTGTTTGGATAGTGCTTTATAGGATAGGGTGAGATATATGAGGGGCTGTGTTGGATAGTGCTTTATAGGATAAGGGTGTGAGATATATGGAGGGCTGTGTTGGATAGTGCTTTATAGGATAGGGTGAAGATATATGGAGGGGCTGTGTTGGATAGTGCTTTATAGGATAGGTGGAGATATATGGAGGGCTGTTTTGGATAGTGCTTTATAGGATAGGTGTGATATATGGAGGGCTGTGTTGGATAGTGTTTATAGGATAGGGTGAGATATATTGGAGGGCTGTGTTGGATAGTGCTTTATGGATAGGGTGAGATATATGGAGGCTGGTTTGGATAGTGCTTTATAGGATAGGGTGAGATATATGGAGGGCTGTGTTGGATAGTGCTTATAATGGATAGGGTGAGATATATGGAGGGCTGTGTTGGATGTGCTTTATAGGATAGGGTGAGATAATGGAGGGCTGTGTTGGATAGTGTTTATGGATAGGGTGAGATATATGGAGGGCTGTGTTGGATAGTGCTTTATAGATAGGGTGAGATATGGAGGGGCTGTGTTGGATAGTGCTTTATAGGATAGGGGTGAGATATATGAGGGCTGTGTTGGATAGTGCTTTATAGGATAGGGTGAGATATATGGGGGCTGGTGTGGATAGTGCTTTATAGGATAGGGTGAGATATATGGAGGGCTTGGTTGGATAGTGCTTTATAGGAGGGTGAGATATATGGAGGCTGTGTTTGGTAGTGTCTTTATGGATAGGGTGGATATATGGAGGGCTGTGTGTTGGATAGTGCTTTATAGGATAGGGTGAGATATATGGAGGGCTGTGTTGGATAGTGCTTTATATATATGGTGAGATATCTGGAGGGGCTGTTTGGATAGTGCCTTTATAGGATAGGGTGAGATATATGGAGGGCTGTGTTTGGATAGTGCTTATAGGATAGGGTGAATATATGGAGGGCTGTGTTGGATAGTGCTTTATAGGATAGGGTGAGATTTATGGAGGGCTGTGTTGGATAGTGCTTTATGGATAGGGTGAGATTATGGAGGGCTGTGTTGGATGTCTTTATAGGATAGGTGGATATATGGGGGGCTGTGTTGGATGTGCTTTTAGGATAGGGTGGAGATATATGGAGGGGCTGTGTTGGATAGTGCTTTATAGGAAGGGTGAGATATATATGGGAGGGCTGTGTTGTGGATAGTGCTTTATAGTGGTGAGATATATGGGGGGCTGTGTTGATATGCTTTATAGGATAGGGTGAGATATATGGAGGGGCTGTGTTGGATAGTGCTTTATAGGATAGGGGAATTATATGGAGGGGCTGTGTTGGATAGTGCTTTATAGGATAGGGTGAGATTATGGAGGGGCTGTGTTGGATAGTGCTTTATAGGTAGGGTGAGATATAGGAGGGGTGTGTTGGATAGTGCTTTAAGGATAGGGTGAGATATTGGAGGGCTGTGTTGGATAGTGCTTTATAGGATAGGGTGAGATATATGGAGGGCTGTGTTGGATATGCCTTTATAGGATGGTGAGATATATGGAGGGTTGTGTTTGGATAGTGCTTTATAGGATAGGTGAGATATATGGGGGGCTGTGTTGGATAGTGCTTATAGGATAGGGTGATATTATGAGGGTGTGTTGGAAGTGCTTTATAGTGATAAGGTGGAGTATATATAGAGGGCTGTGTTGGATAGTGCTTTATAGGATAAGGTGAGATATATGGAGGGCTTCATTGGGAGTCGGGCGTCTCTCCCAAACATGAGAAAATAGGTAGAAAACCCGGTGGAATCATGCCGGATGAAATTACATACATGAACCATTACACACACATGGCTACTCCTGGACTGCTTAGCAGAAGCAGAGAGGGGACCCAGCATATCTAGCAGAGTCCGGTTAAAACGCTCAGGAAGGGCGCCCCCCTCTGGATGGTAGGGAGTACAGAAGAAGTGATTTCGAACTAGGCCAGAGGGTTTGTCAGTTCCTAGATGTCCATTTTGGGGAAACACGAGTTGTCTTCTCCCTGGATGATGATGAAATAGATGAACCCTATAAAGGAACCATGGATAATTTCTTTTTCATATAATCAGGGTCTGTTTAATGACAGAGTCTCCCTGACATGATGAACTATGGGATCAGGGTTAGGGGCTGCAAATGAATCATATCTTGGGTTGTTAGTTGGCAATCCTGACGTACCCCGTAGTGTAGTAGGGTGGCAATACGTGGCTGGAACCCTGTCCGCCTCCAAGTGAATCCACCAGGCGCAACTCAGAGAAAGCAGCGCAGTCTCCTTGCCACGGCCGGACCTGGGATTTCCTTCCGCTCACACTGAGGAGGTAGACCAGGGCATCTTGAAAGGGCATCTGCCCCTAGGTTTTTTGGGCCTGGCTTGTATTTTAAAGGGAAGTTCCACCCCCAAAACTAAGATTTAACCCCATCCTGGCCCCACTGTGCAGTTTAAAATGAACCTCTGCTCCTTATGGTTCTCCTGTGGTGCCTTCTCTGAAGACTCCAAGCTGTTTGTGGGCCATCTGGTCCTTGCTGATTCCTCGTCCTCATCAAGGTCTGAGGCATGTACAGTCCCCGCGCCCCCCACCATCCTGATCCATCCTCAGCCATCGCTGCACCTAGCGTGTAATCCTCTGGGTAAGGTAGGTAACCCCTGCCCGCCCCCAACCGCCGCAATACAGATCCGTACTTACAGAGCCTTCTCTCCCGCGGCATTTCTAGTGACATCAGCCGCGTCTGTGATTGGCTGCCTGAAACAGCTCAGACTGCTCACTAGCTACCCTACTCCTTTCTGTCACTCCTGGAGTGATCTATAACAGAGACTAATCTCCCATTAACTGGGCCTACCTGCTATCTAGGTCCCAGGCTCTTCCCTCTCCTCTGGGGAAACTCTAGGAAGTCAGAAAGAAAGAGCACATGGCTGATCTCCCTTTTATACTATTACTCATGGACAAACACCTTCTTATAACAGAAGGCATCTTGCAGTCCCACAAAACCTAAGAAAAAAGAAGTAATTTCTTACTCCCATGTTCCTCAGAGTGAGGGGCGGAGATACTCCTTTAAAATACTCCTTTATGTCCCTTAGCTTATGCATGTGTCCAGAACCGCTGGCTAATAACATGCAATATAGCTTAATATATAGAGCCAATCATCTGACTTGCAGACACGACGTGTTTCGATCTTGTTAGATCTCGTCAGTGCAAGATACAGATTCATGGCTCGTGCTTGAGAAAGGACGTTGGTCCGAAACATGTAGCACACATGTTTTGTTGAAATAAAGACATCTTGTTTCACAGCTGGGAGTCTGTATCATCTGTAAGCTGCACATATACCTCCATTTATTTGAATTGCTGAACCTGGACCAGAGATACCAGGAAGTGTAGCCTACAGCATCTACGTTGTTCCTAGGTGTAGAGGGTCCCCATCCAAAGATTCATGGCTCTATGGAGTAGGACTTGGGCGTAGACCCTCTCCCTAAGCTTTCTAGCTGCCTTGTCTACTATTGCACAGCGACACCTACTGGCCAAATCCTGGCCAAGTTTCCCTTTAGAAGACTAAAGGGGAACTAGTATAACAGTTCCCTACAAGGGTATAGCTTATTGTGTGTACAGAACATTCCTTCTCTGTATATTTAAGGACGAACGCCCGCAGAAAAAAAAAACGAGTGGTATCCCCCAGAAAAAAACTGAGGGAGACCAAGGAAGAAAAGAGGGACCACAGAACAAACAGACGGGACCGCCCGCCAAGGAGAGGAAGAAACGAGGGAGCCCACGCCCACGTCAGCGGACGCCCCAGGAAGAGAATAGGAGGGACCCAAAAAGGGGGAACGGCGGGAGCCCGCAGGAGGAAGAAACGACGGCGTAGCCCGAGAGAAACGACGACCCCCCGGGATGGGGACGGAACCACACACGGATCCCCCCCGCCATCCCCCAGATAAAGGGGAAACGACTAACCACGAATATGTATGTGGTGTTGGAGGGTAAAATACGGGAGAGGCCCCAAGACGAAAACGCAACGGAGGACCTGGGGGGGAGAGATAAAGAAACAAACGGAGCCCCCAGGGGAAAGAGTGACATATAAAAGACATACCCCCAGAAGGAAACGAATATAAAAACTACTTACTTAACCCCCCATAGTGTAAGGGGTGTTGGTTTGAAACTACATACCCTCTGACCTCCCACATAAGTAGTAAACTACGTACCTTACCCCTAGTATACAACATCATTACACATCATATACGCAAGAATATACACAGACATCTACACCATCATTTTAACCCAAAAAAAAACCCATCCACCACATATTTACACATCAATAAAAGCAGATACACATCACTACTACACTATACTGCATATCACAGCGAAAGGCATATTACCACATCATATACACATAATACACAGCATATAACATCATATACACAAGCATTACCACATCATATACACAGATCTACCACCATAGACACATGCCAGGCATACACAACCATAAACACAGACATATACACAGCATATACACATCAATATAACATTCATATTCACACCATATTACTACAGCATATACACAGCCCACAGAATCACAGCAGGCATATAACAACCTATCACCAGTTCCTATACACAGCGTATACACAGCTACATCACTAGCAGTACACGCAATACAGCATCATATACACAGCAGCAAGCAGGAACATACGCATTCTATACACTCAGCATATCACACATTACACATCATATCACCACTTATAACTCACCACACAATCACTTACATCGAAACAGCATTAACATCATATACAACTAATAACACTGCGATATACACACCATATACACATGCATATACCACATTATATACAACAGCATATACACACAAACACCAATATACACAGATATTACACATCATAGTACAATTCATATACACAATCATATACACATCTAACATACCAGACAATCATAACACACCATATACACAGGCATAGACACAGCATATTACACATTATATACACAGCATATATACACAGCATTATAACACATAACAATCATATAACAGCATACCTTATATGCACCATTACCAGCCATATAGCCAAGCATTCATATACGCACATTCGCACGATACGCACCATATACGCAGCCATCAATAGTACGCCACATATACGCCACGCATATACAGCATCAAGTACGCCCACCATATACGCGCTATACCCGCAAGTATACTGCACCTCCACAGCCCATCCGATACACCATCATATACACACCATTACACACCATATTACACATCCATATACCACACAATACAAGCAGATTAACGCATATACCCAGCATATAACACCATATACCACCAATCATCAATACACACATATTACCACCATATACCACATCATATACACACCATATAACAGATATACACAGCATATACACACATTCATATAAGATCATATACACATTCATATACACAGCATCTACACAGCAAGACACACAGCATATACACCACAACACCTACCAGATACACAGACCAGAGACACAGAGCAGAGACATCATAGACACAGCAGAGACACACCAGAATAGACACAGATAGATCACACGAACAGAGACACCAGAACACAGCAGAGACACACCCATGAGACACACACGATAACACACAGAGACGCAAAGCAGACACACCATAGACACGCAACACACCTAGAGCACACTACGAGATAACAGCATAGACAACAGCAGATTACATCAATACAACCAGATACACACTATAACCATCCAGATACACCAGCATTATACACATCATAAAACACACCATAGACACAGCATATGACACACCAGTATACACATTCATATACACATCGCATATACACACCATATAAACATCATATACACACATATACACAGCATATACACATCATATACACACAGCCATATACACCCCATAATAGCATAACATATACGCACCATAGTACGCACCATTATACGCATCATATACGCATCACTATTACGCCAACACATATACGCCCCCATATACGCAGCATATACGCACCAAATACGCACCATATAGCGACACCATTACGCACCATATACGCACACAATAACGCAGCATATACGCACCAACCACCATATACTCACCTACCATAGAACTCGACCCCACACACCAATACGCAGCATGATACACACACAAGACACACCACAGAGACACACCCGAGCCAACCACAGATACATTCAAGACACAGGAGAACGACACCTATACACATCATCGACACACTATACACATCAAGTTACACCAGCATATACACCATATTAACACATATACACACCATATACACATCATATACACAATCATATACACAGCAATATACACCTTCATATACACACCATATACACAAGATATACCACACCATACACAACAAGAACACAATCATATAAACAGCAGATACACACCATATACACCAACATATACACATTCATATACTACACCATTATACACACCATATACACACCATATACGCATTCATATACGCACCTAACGCAGCAATACGCATCATATACGCATCATATACGCACCATATACGCATCATAACGCACCATATACGCAGCATATACGGGCACCATATCGCCCCAATATACGCCCACATATAACATACGCTATAACCATATACATCACCATATACCATTCATATAAACGCAGAATACACACAACACACACACAGTAGACACACCATGAACAAATCATATACACACATATACACAGCACACCAACAGCATCCACATAAACACCCAAACAACCACTCAAAACAGCAAGACAATAAACCCACAGAGACACAGCATATAGACACATCCATGAGAACACAATACACGAGCAACACATCATACACTACACACTAACCACACCCTAACGAGACACATCAGAGACACAGCAGATGACACAGCATATCACACATATCATATACACACATCATATACACATCATCATTACACACATATACCACATTCATATACACACCATATACACACCATACTCACAGCATATCACTCATATACACATCATATACACAGCTATACACACCATACACACAATATACACACATATATACAGCATTAAGTACAAACATATACACATCATATACAACATCATATACCCATGATATACACCATATACAATCATATCACACATATACACATATACATATCATATACACATTATATGCACATATAACCATATACACATCATATACACATATCATATACACAGCATATACACATCATATACCACCCATATACACAGAATATAACAACCATATACACATCATATACACACCATAGACACATCATAACACACATATACACCTCATATACACACAGATCACACAGCATATACACAGCATATACACATGCATATACACACCATATACACACCAGATACACAATCATAACACATCAAGTACACACCATATACACATCATATACACACCATACACAGCATCTACACATCATATACACATCATATACACATCATAGCAACTATACGCACTCATATACGCACCATATACGCATCATATACGCACCATATACGCATCATATACGCATGATGTGCGCATCATGTACGCATCATGTACACATCGTGTACACACATATACACACATATAACATCATATACATCATATACGCATCATATGCATCATATACGCACCACTATACGCACCATATACGCACCATATACGCATCATATACGCATGATGTGCGCATCATGTACGCATCATGTACACATCGTGTACACACATATACACACATGATCATATACAAATCATACGCAGCATATAACGCATCATATACGCATCATATACGCACATATGCACCAGATAACGCACCAATTACGCACCATATACGCACCAATACGCCCCATATACGCAGCTATACGGCGATCACGGCACATATACGCACCATATCGCACCATATACGCACCATATACTCACCATATACGACTCATATACGCAGCATATACACATCATTACACATATATACAACAGCATATACCAACTAACACATCAAGACACAGCCATATGACACACCTATAACAACATATACACATCATAAACATCAGATACACACCATAGACACACCAGAGACACACAGATACACACCATAACACACCATTAATACACATAACATATACACATCATATACACAGCAATATACACATCATATACACAGCATATACCCATCATAGACACATCATATACACACCATATTACACCATCATATAACACCATATAACATCATATACATCATATACAACAGCATATACACAGCATATACACAGCAATATCAAAGCATATACACAGTATATACACATCATATACACATCATAGGGAGAGAACGCCTGTTTGTGTAGTTGTATGGGTGCTTTTGTGTAGTTGTGGTGAGTTTGTATAGTTGTGTGGCTGTGGAAGTAGTTGTGTGGTGTTTAGTATTTTGTGTTTTTTCTGTAAGTGTGTGATTGTGTGTGTGGTTGGTGTTTGTGAAGTTACGTGGCTGTGTAATTGTGTGTATGTTTCTGTGTCTAGGGGTTGTGTATGGTTGTACTTGTTGTGTCATTGTGTATGTGGTGTAGTGTGTGTGTGTAGTTGTATATGTGTGTAGTTGTGTGTGGGATTGTGTAGTGTGTGTATGTTGTGTGTGTAGTCGGCGTGAGGTCCGGCATCGCGGAGACATTTTCCAGTCTGTACATAGCGTCATACTGCACTGGACAGGGCGGGGAAACTGTAGGTCATGTTCTACTTACCATGGTAGCAGGATCAGTTGCAACCGGGTGTGGTCATACTGTAGAACAAGGGAAAGGGTCACACCTATGGCAGTCACTTCAACAGGTACAGCTATGGGGAGGAGGAAGATACCAAGTCAGTGATATAGAGGATATGGGCCATACCAACAGCCAGGGTCCATACAAAGATGACAAACACTATGGCAGGTCCCACCAATGTATAAATATACAGAGAGGAATGTCTGACACACAATAAGTATCATACGTTACTGTCTAAGGGAAACAATATGGCGTCCCACCATGTATACATATACAGAGAAGGAATTGTACAACAATAAGCTATACCCCCATACTGTACTGTCTAAGGGAAACAATATGGCAGCTCCCACCCATATGTTATATAAATATACAGAGAAGGAATGTTCTGTACAAATAAGCTATACCCTATACTGTACTGTCTAAGGGAAACAATATGGCAGCTCCCACCATATGTATAAATATAAATAACAGAGAAGGAATGTTCTGTACACACAATAAGCTATACCCTCATACTGTACTGTCTAAGGGAAACCAATATGGCAGCTCCCACCCAATGTATAAATATAAATATCAGAGAAGGAATGTTCTGTACACAATAAGCTATACCCTCATACTGTACTGTCTAAGGGAAACACATATGGCAGCTCCCACCCATAGGATAAATATAAATATACAGAGAAGGAATGTTCTGTACACACAATAAGCTATTACCCTATACTGTACTGTCTAAGGGAAACAATATGGCAGCTCCCACCCAATGTATAAATATAAATATACAGAGAAGGAATGTTCTGTACACACAATAAGCTATACCCTCATTACTGTACTGTCTAAGGGAAACAATATGGCAGCTCCCACCCATATGTATAAATATAAATATACAGAGAAGGAATGTTCTGTACATACAATAAGCTATACCCTCATACTGTACTGTCTAAGGGAAACAATATGGCAGCTCCCACCCATATGTATAAATATAATATACAGAGAAGGAATGTTCTGTACACCAATAAGCTATACCCTCATACTGTACTGTCTAAGGGAAAAACAATATGGCAGCTCCCCATATGTATAAATATACAGAGAAGGAATTCTGTACATACAATAAGCTATACCCTCATACTGTACTGTCTAAGGGAAACAATATGGCAGCTCCACCCATATGTATAAATATACAGAGAAGGAATGTTCTGTACATACAATAAGCTATACCCTCATACTGTACTGTCTAAGGGAAACAATATGGCAGCTCCCACCCATATGTATAAATATACAGAGAAGGAATGTTCTGTACATACAATAAGCTATACCCTCATACTGTACTGTAAGGGAAACAATATGGCAGCTCCCACCCATATGTATAAATATAAATATACAGAGAAGGAATGTTCTGTACATACAATAAGCTATACCCTCATACTTTACTGTCTAAGGGAAACAATATGGCAGCTCCCACCCATATGTATAAATATACAGAGAAGGAATGTTCTGTACATACAATAAGCTATATCCTCATACTGTACTGTTTAAGGGAAACAATATGGCAGCTCCCACCCATATGTATAAATATACAGAGAAGGAATGTTCTGTACAACACAATAAGCTATACCCTCATACTGTACTGTCTAAGGGAAACAATATGGCAGCTCCCACCCATATATATAAATATACAGAGAAGGAATGTTCTGTACTTACAATAAGCTATACCCTCATACTGTACTGTCTAAGGGAAACAATATGGCAGCCCCCACCCATATATATAAATATACAGAGAAGGAATGTTCTGTACATACAATAATCTATACCCTCATACTGTACTGTCTAAGGGAAACAATATGGCAGCTCCCACCCATATGTATAAATATACAGAGAAGGAATGTTCTGTACATACAATAATCTATACCCTCATACGTACTGTCCAAGGGAAAACACTATGGCAGCTCCCACCCATATGATAATTATAAATATACAGAGAGAAGGAATGTTCTGTACACTACAATAAGCTATACCCTCATACTTTACTGTCTAAGGGAAACAATGGCAGCTCCCACCCATATGTATAAATATACAGAGAAGGAATGTTCTGTACATACAATAAGCTATACCCTCTACTGTACTGTCTAAGGAAAACACTATGGCAGCTCCCACCCATATGTATACATATACAGAGAAGGAATGTTCTGTAACACAATAAGCTATACACCTCATACTGTACTGTCTAAGGGAAAAACTATGGCAGCTCCCACCCATATGTATAAATAACAGAGAAGAAATGTTCTGTACACACAATAAGCTATACCCTCATACTGTACTGTCTAAGGGAAACAATATGGCAGCTCCCACCCATATGTATAAATATACAGAGAAGGAATGTTCTGTACATACAATAAGCTATACCCTCATACGGTACTGTCTAAGGGAAACAATATGGCAGCTCCACCATATGTATAAATATACAGAGAAGGAATGTTCTGTACACACAATAAGCTATACCCTCATACTGTACTGTCTAAGGGAAACACTATGGCAGCTCCCACCCATATGTATAAATATACAGAGAAGGAATGTTCTGTATACACAATAAGCTATACCCTCATACTGTACTGTCTAAGGGAAACAATATAGCAGCTTCCACCCATATGTATAAATATAAATATACAGAGAAGGAATGTTCTGTACACACAATAAGCTATACCCTTATACTGTACTGTCTAAGGGAACACTTATGCAGCTCTCCCATATGTATAAATATACAGAGAAGGAATGTTCTGTACACACAATAAACTATTACCCTCATCTGTACTGTCTAAGGGGAACAATATGGCAGCTCCCACCCATATGTATAAATATACAGAGAAGGAATGTTCTGTACACACAATAAGCTATACCCTCATACTGTACTGTCTAAGGGAAACAATATGGCAGCTCCCACCCATATGTATAAATATACAGAGAAGGAATGTTCTGTACACACATAAGCTATCCCTCATACTGTACTGTATAAGGGAAACAATATGGCAGTCCCACCCATATGTATAAATATACAGAGAAGGAATGTCTGTACACACAATAAGCTATACCCTCATACTGTACTGTCTAAGGGAAACAATATGGCACCTCCCACCATATGTATAATATAAATATACAGAGAAGGAATGTTCTGTACATACAATAAGCTATACCCTCATACTGTACTGTCTAAGGGAAACAATATGGCAGCTCCCACCCATATGTATAAATATACAGAGAAGGAATGTTCTGTACATACAATAAGCTATACCCTCATACTGTACTGTCTAAGGGAAACAATATGGCAGCTCCCACCCATAGTACAAAATTACAGAGAAGGAATGTTCTGTACAAACAATAAGCTATACCCTCATACGTACTGTCTAAGGGAAAACAATATGGCAGCTCCCACCCATATGTATAAATATAAATATACAGAGAAGGAATGTTCTGTACACACAATAAGCTATACCTCATACTGTACTGTCTAAGGGAAACAATATGGCAGCTCCCATCCATAGTTAAATATAAATATACAGAGAAGGAATATTCTGTACATACAATAATCTATACCCTCATACTGTACTGTCTAAGGGAAACACTATGGCAGCTCCCCCCCATATGTATAAATATACAGAGAGAGAAGGAATGTTCTGTACACCACAATAAGCTATACCCTCATACTGTACTGTCTAAGGGAAACAATATGGCAGCTCCCACCTATATGTAAATATACAAGAGAAGGAATGTCTGTACACACAATAAGCTTACCCTCATACTGTACTGTCTAAGGGAAACAATATGGCAGCTCCCACCAAACGTATAAATATAAATATACAGAGAGGAATGTTCTGTACATACAAAGCTATACCCTCATACTGTACTGTCTAAGGGAAAAACACTATGGCAGCTCCCACCCATATGTATTAATATACAGAGAAGGAATGTTCGTACACACAATAAAGCTATACCCTCATACTGTACTGTCTAAGGGAAACAATATGGCAGCTCCCCCACTATGTATAAATATACAGAGAAGGAATGTTCTGTACATACAATAAGCTATACCCTCATACTGTACTGTCTAAGGGAAACAATATGGCAGCTCCCAACCCCATATGTATAAATATACAGAGAAGGAATGTTCTGTACACACAATAGCTATACCCTCATACTGTACTGTCTAAGGGAAACACTATGGCTCCCTCCCATATGTATAAATATACAGAGAAGGAATGTCTGTACAACACAATAAGCTACTACCCATACTGTACTGTCTAAGGAAAACACTATGGCAGCTCCCTCCAATAGGGATAAA